>CM052097.1:22157966-22218074 GCA_028453745.1 Agapostemon virescens | reverse complement strand
CTAACCAATGCTACAAACCAATTACAACATGGAACATCCTTGCCTATGAAAACAAAAACATTTGTCAACTAGCTTCTACAGGTCGATTCAAAAGGCAAGTATATATAAAATACAACTTAATGCACAATTCTTTCTAACCAATGCTACAAACCAATTACAACATGGAACATCCTTGCCTATGAAAACAAAAACATTTGTCAACTAGCTTCTACAGGTCGATTCAAAGGACAAGCATTCCTCGTACATGCGAAGCCACAATTCTTCCAAACCAACGCGACGAACTAATTGCACCGTTGAAGTTCTACGTCTATGAGGGGCAAGGATAGTCGAATCAGAGAAACCGCGGGGGGCAAGGGCGTCGAAAAGAGCGTCCGAGGGAATCGTTCGACAAGGAAATTCGATCGATGAGCGAGCGGATGCAATTAACGAAATACAGTCGGGATGAATAGAGTGCTTTGAACGTTCCCAACCCCGACCGGTCGAAGCGGCCGTTAATGAGGCCACGTGCACCTCTAGCTCACAGACAATGCTGACTAGGTGTACAGGGTGGTCCAAACGGTTGTAAATATTGATCCGATGCGAACCTTGTTTCGCTTGGAAAAACCCGTAAGGCATTTATTTGAAGAGGTTACGGTACCATAGTTCTCTCTCTCTCGCTTTCATTCTTCTTCTCTACTATTCCGTTAAGACAATCTAACGGGTCTCAGCTGTTAACCAAACATACCCTAAGATATTAACCAATAACTCAACGGTATTGTAATCCTACTACAATGGGGGTAGCGATACAAACGAAGGGTAGAGAGCGGAGCGAACAACCCTGGTACAGATACTGGAATATTTTATCGGATCATGAAGAATTTCGCCGCAATGCGGGCGGAAAGAGCTCGATAGGCCTGCTCGATGCACGTTCTATACTCTCTACAGGAAACTTCAGATCTGAGAGCATTTCTCCCGCGGAGAAACTAATTTCAATTAACCCTTTGCACTCGAATGATGACTCTAGGGCAACACTGGAAACAGCTGCAGCACTGTTTAAAACAATTTTTATTTTGATTTCGATGAAAGTTATGGGAGTTTATAGCTTTATTGTTTAAACAAAAACTTTTGAAGTTTTGAACTTGTGAATTGAAAAACACACAATTTAATGGAACTGTTCTGATTAATACAAAAGAGAGTGAAAGGAAGTGTATCGCTTAACATGAAGTTTACGACTAGTTTCGTTAAAAGCAGCATCATCTGCCAGAATTTATGCTGCCTACAGGGTGATTCAAAAATTGAATGTTACTCGACCGATATGAAACAAATTGGAGAAACAAATTATTCACTTAAGAAGAAGTTTAGAATGAAATATTTAAAGGCGCCGTAAAACAACAGACAATTTATGCTGCCTACAGGGTGATTAAAAAATTGAATGTTACTCGACCGATATGAAACAAATTGGAGAAACAAATTATTCACTGAAGAAGAAGTTTAGAATTAAATATTTAAAGGCACCGTAAAACAACAGACAATTTATGCTGTCTACAGGGTGATTAAAAAATTGAATGTTACTCGACCGATATGAAACAAATTGGAAAAAAAAATTATTCGCCTAAGAAGTTTAGAATGAAATATTTAAAGGCACCGTAAAACAACGGACAATTTATGCTGCCCACAGGGTGATTCAAAATAACCATCAAAGAATTCGTACTGATATAAAGATGGCTGTCAAAATTATCTTCGTATGAACGACGAAATTCAACGAAACTGTTTGGCGAATCTTAAAGTGGGCGTCGTCTACAGGGTGATTCAAAAGTTCCGTTCCGAACGAACGGACCTCCCGCGCGTACAAGCACCGGCAATGAAATATGCTCTTATAAGGTCTCGATTGCGGGTAATTATAGCGCGTCTCAATTGAGAAAGGGTCGGGTATCGAGGGTACGGACTGACAGCTAGTTAAATCACATTAGAAGCGGGTGCCGAGGCGGAGAGAAGTTCGCGATGGAAGCCTTTTATGCAATTTCGTGCGAGTCCCTGCACGAAGACGAAACCAAATAAGGTACCCGGTGCGTGGAGCGCGAAAACAAGGAACAGGTGACGGCGGCCCTGTTGCGTGATCCCTTTATTCCCATTATTCTCAAACTTTGAACGGTCATTCGTTTACCTGGCAAGCCTAATTTACCCTAATTAGCAGGCACTTGAAAACTTCGGTTCTTCGAGGGTCTTCGTAATTGTTTCAATCAAATAAAATAGTACACAATAATAAATAATAATAAATAAATAGTAATAAGTATTAAATTTAATAATAACTGCTTCTTAACTGTTCAAAGCAGGAGAACCGAGCTGCTTATAAGAACCCACCGGGTATCCTAAAGCGTTACAGATGAAACTGAAATAGGGAATTCCTAAGATAATTCTGAACGGCTTTTTCCTTCACCATTTTTCAATTCGATGCGCCGTTTTCGAGATCTTAACGAAAAACATGGACCAATCAGAGCGCTGCAACATCTCGCTAAGCGTGACGTCGCCGCTGGCCGAGGCGGAGTTCCCCCGCCCTAGCCGCGCTTCAATTGGTCCGAGCTCTTCGCGGGTGACTCCGTAGCCAAACGATTCGGCGCGAATTAACAAGAGGTAAAAGTTGTTCGATTCAAACATTTTAGAACACCCTGTATAATTGATTAATATTAATTTAAGGAACATTGTTAAAACAATTTATGGGAAAAAGAAGAAATGAAGCATCGAGAAACGGTTAATGGAAAACCACCGAAGATAGTTAATCATTTTAGCCGGTGAATAGGTTAATTAACAGAGTTTCCATTATATAGGCGTCTCTACGAGAACGTGAAACGTTCACAGGATCCCGCAATCGTAACAATCGATACTCATCATCAGACTTAATCCAGTTTCATCCAATTTGATTGTTGCTTCCGCGTACCTTAATTGAACGGGAATTTTGTCGAGTTTCCCCTGCGAGCCTCGACTAATTACACCGTGGAATTCTTCGATGCGAAAGGTGCTGTCAGATAATTACTTCGGATCTGATCTCGTCCGATGGACTAATTGCTAGGCAAATCGAGTGCTAGAATGGACTTGGTGTGCTCGCATGTTTCGTCGTTCTGTCGGAGAGCTGTACCGGTCGTACCAAAAATAGATTAACTGGGACGATGTTTCCGTACAATCGAATTAGTTTATGTTTTCGGCGATGCCAGGCGGGGTTTATCGCTGAAACGAAACTGTTCAACACGGCTAAATCGAAAATGATCCGGCGTGAAACTGCTCGTTTTTTAAATTAATTTGTTGTATATATTACCTAGTAAACTAATCGTTTTAACATTTAAAAATAAAACGGGAAAGTCGATGGGTTCGATTTTTAACAAAATTTAATTTTTAATAGACGGTCACTAGGTTTAACTGTTGGACACCGTTAAAGAGACAACAACTCTTTTGAGGTTAGACTATTTATTTGCTGGTGAAACTTTCTTCACCATACTTGTGCTATTTTTCTGATTAAAATGATGCCAAGCATGGTATTTAATACTTTAACTGTCCCCGACCAACAACCTCAAAAATTCCACAAAATCAAAATAATTTATTTGATGAAACAACAATTTACAATTTAAGACACATAGTTATCTTTTAATGTTCTTCATATTCCCAGATTTCAACTAAATTTAGTGCAACGTTTATATTAATCGTACAAAGTTATTTTTAAACATGGACAAATTATTCCGTCACCCATATGTGGGTAACATGGCAGTCAAAGGGTTAATCTATCAATTTAAATCATGCTTACACGTTTGAATTGGCTGTAGTACGTTTCGGGCGCAACGGTGACAACGAATGAAAAGAAAATGAGGTTAGAAGTCAAGTAGCCGACAAGCATGAAAAGTATCGATCGCTAGAACATTAATGTAGCAATTGTAAAACTATTTCATTATTCATTATATTATTATAAAACTATTGCCAATACTCTTGTGACATTTTTCTGATTAAAATGATACCAAACATGGTGTAATTTAAATCATATTTATATATTTGATTGTCGATAATATGTTCCGAGCGCAACGGTGACAGAGCGTGAAAAGAAAATGAGGTTATAAGTCAAGTAGTCGACAAGCATGAAAAGTATCGATCGCTAGAACATTAATGTAGCAATTGTAAAACTATTTTATTATTCGTTATTTTATTACGAAAATATTGCCAACACCCTCGTGACATTTGTCTGATTAAAACGAAGCCAAAGACAACATAATTCTCGCGCACATACATTTATACTATACAAATCTATCATCGACAATTAAACGTGAAAATATCATTAGAATTCTGTCGTATTTAGAATCATCCTAATCGAAAGAATTTCACGAACACTTTGACGGAAGTTAACCAGAAAATAATTAAACGGAAGAAAATTTTATCGTTGCACTAGTATTGGTTTCCCGGTGTTCCTCGGTAGGTTATGTTCCTCGGTGTGACGTTGGCGGCAAAGAGGTAAAGGAATCTCGAGAGTCCTGTGTTCATATACGATATCTAGCACATTCCCGTGCCCGAAACAGACGTATTTTAACGTGACTTTAACTGTACAAATATAGGTGGCACAACAGGCGTTAAGGCGAGAAGTTTGCAACAGTTTTTGGAACGGTTACCTGGAAACTCGGAAGCACACGGCGTAAAGCGTCCATTCGGTTCGATCGTCGCCGCAACGACTACACCCGTTTCTGTTTCGTCGGACCTCGGATACATATTTAAACGGATTGAATCAGCAATGTTGCAGAGTGAGAGCGAGAGCAAGAGCAAGAGAGAGAGAGAGAGAGAAAGAGCCAGGTATTTTCGGTGGAACTTGTCAGGAACTTTAAAAATACATTGACCGAGCGAAGTGATCCACGGTTTAATTAGTCGTAGTTCAAGTGCGCTAGTGAAAGAGAGGGGGAGAGGAGGATCGAGAGAGATGCAAAGACAGGAAATCTGCAAAGAAGAGGACAGGGCTACCGGTGTATCGGATTCTTTGCGCGTGAATTGCTTCGAATTCTATCGCGGTTGACGGTGACGCGGTTCGAGTTCTACTTAAATCTTGGTCCTGGGCCAACTGCTGACTGGTTCGGGGTTCTACGACCGTACGAATCTGGGTTCTACACGAGACCGTTTCAAATTCCTCTCCTGTAGTTCCCCCGAGCATGGAAATCTTCTGAGAACATAGGTTTGTAGCCATCTTTCAACGATACGATTCAAGAAATTAATTGATAAAATAGTTCCTCGTGGCTGCATGTTTACAAGTTCGGTAATTAAAAATATTCGCAAGCCTTAAAGCTGCTCTGATAGAATTTGAGGTTAGAACACGGCTTGGGGTGTGACACGCGGTTCATCCACGTGGATTTGTCACGTGCGTTTATTGTTAATATTTCGAGACTTGTCAAATTAATTATTTAATTAATATTAAGTGGGTAGAACGAAAAATAGCTGGAGCGTTGAACGAATTTAATATTACTGCTACATTATTTATAACCTATTAAGATTACTGAACGGAGAAACCAAGTTTTATAATTTCTATAGTAATCATAAAGAATGTGGACACGTGCTTAATTAAGATTTCTGTAATTAAATCTTGCAATTAAATTTATAATTAATTAGTATTCTTTATCTGATATTTTCACTAGAAAGCTCGACTTTGGGAAATTGAAACAAACAAACGAACGAAGATATTGCACAAAAATCTTCCGGCATGTTCGATGTAATCTTGTTAAGAATGTCTAGGAAAAGTTATAGGTCAATTGCTGTTACCCTGCGGCGACAGTGGTCGCTCGCGTGAAAGCCGCCGACGGTGACAATTCACTCGTCAGCGAAATAAAAGCACCACGACCGGTGAGTCAACGATCCGGCGATCCCCATGATCGCGATGATGCGAGTTGTTACATCACCGTCGGACGAAAGTTCGGATGGCGAAGACGTGACCAAAAAAGGCAGCAAAGCGGATCGCCTCTGCAACAAGAGACAGTCGCGTTGCATAGCGTTGCATCGCGTCGGGATATGCAGCCAGACGAATTCCATCGATCTTCGAGATCGTTGTTCGTCTGGTTCTTAAACGGGCATCTAAATTAATTCCGTGCGGTAAACCTACGGACGAAAGGTCATAGATATTTCCATGCCGGAAATTGGTACTGGGCAATCCGGCGGGAAGAATCTCGAGGCGACATCTAGGGGACATTTTATACATTTAATTCTAGATAAGTGTTAATAAAATGTTAATAAGTGTTAATAAAATATTAATACTTATTAATGAAACATTGACAAACGTCAATGGAACGTTGACAAATATCAATGGAACATTGACATACATTAATGGAACATTGACAAACATTAATGGAACATAAACAACCATCAGTGGAACATTGACAAACATTAATGGAATATTAACAAACATCAATGGAACATTGTCAAACATTAATGGAACATAAACGACCATCAGTGGAACATTGACAAACATCAATGAAATATTAACAAATTCTAATAATTAACAATAAACATCAATAAAATATTAACTTAATACTAGTAAAATAATAACAGAATATTAATAAAATATTAGTAAAAACATTAATTCTCAATATATTAATTATAAACAGTGTAGCAATGAACGTTATAATTTTTCAATTAATGTAAAATGAGGAAGATGACGAAAATATAATTAAATAATTGCATTTCTATATTAATGAAAGTAAAAATATTTTAATACAGCGTATTTTCTGAAGACCAGTAATTTTCACTGGTTTTGGTAGAAACAGCTTCGTCGTAACCGTCGGTGCTGGGTGTTAAAACCTTAGCTAGCTAGGTTAAAAATTTCGCGAGGCAATCACGGCCATCTGGCCGATGCTTTCAGCGAGATTTCCCGCTAAAACCCCACGGACACTCGAGATAGTCTCGAGTAGCTTTCAAAGGTACCGAAAGATCTAGAAACATGACGTTCTCCGGCAGTCTCGCTATTGTGTTCTGATTTGCGAGACTCCGTGGCGTTCGCGCGTGTTATTGCCGATTTGAATGCGCCGATTAATTGGTACCCGGGCTTCTGCTTTCACTTTGCAACGATGCGAACCACAGGCTTGTTCCCGATCGATGGTTGTTCTTCTGCCGCAGCACGACGTTTCGGTCTCTCCGACCTTGGCTAATCGTCTCCTGTAAAAACGGAACGAATACGACAGCCAGCTACCGATGCACTCAATTAAAACTTCTTCCCCGACTGCAGCTCGATTTCTGAATTTTTAACGCCCCCGGTGCCAATTCCCCTCGGAAATGGCACACGGAATTATTTAACTTGGTTCGCAAAACGAATTTTTCGCGCTGGCACCTCGGCTGATCAAGGGATTGCGGATTTTATGCATTCATGATAAAAATTTTTCAGATCAACGAATTGCCAATTATTCAACCGGATTTGAAACGAATTTAACCATAGGTTTACGGAATCGTAAAGGAAAATGTTGTTGCAAATGATCTCGAGAATCTACCCTAAGATTCTCCAATATTTTTGTAACACCCTATATTTAATATAATATAATATTTTAATTATATTAATTTAATATAATATAATATTTTTCATTTATACATATAGTACTAAAAAATGATTGTTGAATAGATGCATTTTTATTATTTTTATATAGCAATCTAAAATAATCGTTTTAGTGCTTGACAGAAAATTATTAATTGAATTATTATTTAGGCATTTATTTATCTGAGAATTTTCCATAATAATAATAATTATTATTATAGTAATTATTATAATGGAGAATATTTTTGCGAGTTATGAAAAGCAACGGATATGTACGTTGGTTGTATCGATGTAAATCATCCTCAGGCTAGCTAATAAAATGAAAGACGACATGAGAAACCCCTCGTGAACGTTTAAGAACGTCGACTGGATATACTGCTTCCTATCACGTTGTCATTTATTGTATTTATAACGGTGCAAAACGATTTATGGATTACCGCGAATGTCCCTGGGCAGAAATATTTCTTATAAGCTTGTTAAAATGTCTTTGGATAAACATTGTAAACAACCGGAATAGATTTTCTATAATATTTCTATCAAATTACAATTTTAGATAATATTGTGAAGAGTATGTTTACACCAAAAATTGTAGCACCGCGTTGCCATTAGAATATTGGAATTTTAACGGACGGATATATGGCAGTGAAAACGGGTTGAAATTCTGAAATAAAATTGCACTTGATCCGATAAGAAAAATATTTTATCGTGCGATCATATAAAAGTACATTAGTCGGTCATATTTCATGGTTGGAACGAAGTAAAGTAATAGCGCGATGGTGCGCGCTTGCGGCCTGGTGCGATTGAAATTGAAATTACTTTCCCACCGAGCCAATTAGCATGAAGAGCCGCGGGCTGATTACAAAGAAGCGCGGACGCTGATTTAATGGAATCGACGGAAGGTCAGTGCGGCGTCGGTTCACGGTGGGGGGTACGGTACTAGCCGTTTCAAAACATTCCAAGCTTAATTTCAGGAATGGCTACAGTACACAAGAGTGAGAGAAATAAAATTCACTGAAAGGAAACACATTTTGTGACCTTGTTCCCGACTTTTAGCTGTTCACGTTTCTTCGAGGAACTGTTACAGTTCTATTGACTGCCACCTCGCTTCGAGTGTATTCGAGGAATCCTTATGGCGCCATTGACCGCTCCCTTAAATTGTTTACAAACGACGACGGCTCCCCACACGCGACTACCTGATTCACTGTTGTCTAAAAATATAAGAAACAAAGTATGGTTGAAATAACCGTCGTTCAAATGTTTGTCGAAGAAATAATTTTCGTTGAATTCAACGCGCTGGTAAAAATAAAATTGTCGACGAGTTGAACCTAACCTCACAAAAACTTCCACAATTCGGAAACGGGGTTACGAACTTTTTATTTTATTTTAGTGTATCGGATGCAGTCCCACGGTTATGCTTGCGCGTTTCGAAACACCCTGTACAATCAAAATTCAAGTTGAACGGTCGGTGCAAAACGATCGGACGCGGTCCGCGTTCCCTGCATACCGACCCGCGGTGCAGCGAGCAATGGTGTGTGCAAAGTGCAAATATTATGGCGAGACCGCAGATGGCCGGACTGAAAACGAACAAAATTCACCGACGACTGCGCGCCGTCAAAGGTTAACGCTTCCCCGGCCAGAAATAAGTTCATAACTGTTCCTCTTTGGATTCTCTGCAAGTTCGGTTGAACGGGAGTTGGGCTTTCGTTTTAACGAAAAAATTCAGATTTTGAATTTTTCTGTTTCGGCCAGCTGCTATTTTTCCACGTATTCTCAAGTTTAATTTTGAGACTGCTCGTTTCTAGTGAGCAGTTCGACCAATTTTCTATCTAGAGATGGCTGCAATCTCTACAGTATTCGCTCTCCTAAATTTTTAATTATTATTGTTATCTGATAATTGTGTCCTTTCGCAAAAACGTACAGTGGTCACATTTTATACAGTACTATGATTATTTTCCAAAGTGAGTTAATCTCCTATCCCGCATGCGCAAATTTAAAAGGCAAAATTAACCGATACTGCCACGCCCCAATCGATTGATTGGCTGCTACCCCGCGCAGGCCGCTTACTAACGCATCTAACTCCCCACCAAGCGCCCTAGCTCCGCCTACGTCGCCTCCCAAGACACGCCTACCGAATATACATTGACCAGAGTTGCACATGCCGTTCGATTTTTTTGAAAATGTAGATCTAGCAGAGATTTGACAAGTTTTGACGAGCTAGAGAGTTTAGATTAAATGATCAAATGTGTCTTTTGATCGAAACTGGAAAAGATGGTGTCTGTGAGACGATGTCACGATCAGACGCTGCTCAACGACGCATGGGCGGTCTGCAAATAGCTTGGAGGAGGTCCATTCCGGAGGAGGCTGTGCCAAAGGTTTGCTTTTTTAAGCGGCGACACGTGGGGACCGGGAATTTTTATCGCGGAACTATAGGAGTCGTGCAAGTCCGCTAATAATAATCGCGTTCCTCGACGATAACGAATTTTACGCTTCATGATGTAATTAACACATCTGGTAGATTATTCATTTGTTGAATTACGTCAAATTGACGGAATGAGATGGGAAGATTAACAATTATTCCCAAAATTGGGAAACACATTATATATTATATATATTGTATACATATTAATTAATATATATTATTATATTATATACATATTAATTAATATATAAGTACATATATAATACCTCCTTTAAAAAACAATTTTTTAGTGATGTGTAAACATTTTTTAAGAAATTGCACCTGGTCGGAATCGCAGAGAAAATATTGAAAGTTGTTTCTTATAAACTTTTTATGTGGGCCTCCAATGAAAATTTAAAAAATACGTTATATAATAAAAATTGTTTTATGGATACTGTATTGTTGAGCCAGAAGGATTATACATCCTTAATCATTACTTTCATTTTTATGATTCAGTGGAACCGTGCCGACATTAACATAATTATGGAAGTTCGTTTGAAACAGAAAGAGTTGAACATTAATCAAGCGATTTTACGGTGAAATGTCAAAATCTGAAAATATGGGTAATTAATTTGGTCGGAGGACGGCTCGGGTATCTAGAAACGTCTCGATGCTTTCTTGTTCATAACAATGCGATTCGTACTTTCACTGGAGCGATAATTTAATTGTAAATTACCTTTGGCTGGCTGCAACGATTGCTATGGGAATATCGTGTAGCAAAACGCGCATTAGATTTCAGAACATTCCAGCCGAAGGATTAATTTGATAAATTTCCTTTTAGAAAATGAAAGGCTAAGACAAGATGAGACGCGAGGTTAAAATCGAATTATTAACGACATTTCAAACTAATAAAATTAAATACAGAATATTATATTACTCAATAAAAGTTAGTACATAGTATATAAAATCGATGAAGATTAAGCAAATGGAGGATCATCCTTTTACAGTCATCATTAGATTGCTGATTTTCTATATTTTATGCAAACTGAAAAAAAAATTTTTTTTTTAAATTGTTTTAAAAGAAGAGTGCTAATGGTTCTTTAAAAAATGTCGGAAAATTTCAAATAGTTTCCCGAGGTGATTTGAAGCAACTTTTTCCTTTGCGAAAATGTTCTCCACGGCTTCGTTAAGGAGTTATCAACGAAAAACGCGGGCCAATCAAAGCGCTGTCACGTGAAACCTCGAGGCGCCGTCATTGGTCCACGTTTTTCGTTAATAATTCGAAAACGAAGCGTCGAATCGCAAAATCGCAAAGGAAAAAGTTGATCGAAATCGCCTCGGGAACCTTCTCAACGTTTCCTGTCATTTTTAGAATACCCTACATACTACGAACACCCTAAACACTAAAAATCATCGATTACTGCAATTTCATAGTTCGAAAATATATTTTTCAGCAAAAGT
This sequence comes from Agapostemon virescens, assembly GCA_028453745.1. NCBI lineage: Eukaryota > Metazoa > Arthropoda > Insecta > Hymenoptera > Halictidae > Agapostemon > Agapostemon virescens. The sequence goes on along the minus strand of CM052097.1, from coordinate 22,206,705 downwards.
AGCAACTTTAATCGAATTCATCGCCAAAAGCAGAACCGGTAAGGACGATCTCGAGCCATGAAACTTTCTCACCAAGGAAAAAGTTATTAATACTGATACCGGCAACGGTGTTTGTCATTTTCCATCCATCGGCTATTAATATTCTCTGCGCTCGCAGGGGCAAATGCTCGCGCGCTCCAATAAAATCGCTATGCTGTCTCAAAAATCTTCAACGTATACATCGGGAACCGTCTCGCCGCGTGCAAACGGAAAGGAGATCTTCGAAAAGAAGAAAACGAGTCGGACCTCCAGTCGATCTCGTCTTCCGCCGACCAAAACATTCCGCATTTAACGCTTCCAGATTTACAACGCGCGTAAATCAGTCTGGATCTGGAGTGCGTCGCGTCTGAAGTCTTCGAAACGCTTTTCCTTCCTCGAAATTGACTTCGCGTTCTCTAATTTTATTTCCGATCGCGTTCTACAAGTATTAGCATTTCCAGCAGTATAACAATAAATTAATAAAAGTTTAAACTTATTATATATTTATGCATTCATTAAATGCAAAATGTAAGAAGGATCCCACGGAATAAAAGTATTCTTAATATCATTATAACAATATATATATATTTAATTATAATTAAAGCGACTATTTTTCACTACGTTATAAAAATAACGAGAATGTGTCTATACAAATTGTTAGCAATTTTTCTACCGTATATAAACCATAGAAATAAATTCGTTGAATAATTCTTTGCGGCTACATTTTTACAATCTCAATGTTTGCAAATTAAAAAATTGATAAACCGCCATTTCGTCGCTCCCCGTAAGCCTGGTGTTAAAATTAAATTAACATGGTGGTAAAATTAATATGGATAAAATCGTTAAGCGTGTTGGCCAGTGGGAACAGCTGTTAAGCTCGCAGAATCTACGCGCAACGTTAATATTGCTGCTGCACGCGTTCGATGACTCAATGACGGCCCCATGTCGGGGTAGGAACCCCATGGATAATCGTCGTGGGGTTCTCAGAGGGCGAGTGCTCGAACGGACCACAATGGTGGCTCTTTGGGGCGGGGCGAGGCGGGGCGGAGCGGAGCAAGGATCACGTGTGCAACTGCGATCCGGATAAATCCACTCTCTCGACGACCCCCTTCTGTTCTCTTCGCGAAGAATTTTCGGGCGACCGACCTAGAACCGTCCAGATATCGGGGAGAGACGGATAAACGGCATAAATCGCCTAAATGGCGCCCGGTGACGTAAATCGATCCCCCTCCTGCGGTTTTATTAAACCCTCGCGACGGGGACGGGACCGAATTTAATTAGAAACGTACACACCGAGCCATGCAAACGAAATGAACACGTTCCCGTATCAAATTTACCTCGTTTCTCATTGTGCTCCTGTAATGCCCGGCAACGGCCGGTGTCACGCGCGCGTGACTTCGCCGAGACCGCTTCAGAAAATTGTAAGAAAATATTTTAACAATTTTATTGCTATGTCATTCACATATCTATTTAATACATTTGATAAATTTGAACTTTTCAATCGTCACTTTGTTAAGGTTTACAGAAAACTAAAAATATTTAAAAAATTTCGCCATTATTTTTATAATATATAATTCATCATTTCTCATGAATCTAATGTTAAATAAATTACTTTGACTGTAGGCGAATATTTGAGGTTACTAGTTTGGTAGTGAAAGTGTTAAATTTTAGAATCTCATATATTGTGATAAAAATAGCGGAGAATCTAAATAAATTAAATTTTCTTATTTTTATAAAACGACATAACCTAGTCAATATTAATCATCTGTGTGTTTAATGTTAACGAGTAACATTAAACGAAGGGTTGGGTTACGACGATCGAATAGAAAATGGCCGCGCCCAAGGTCGATGTATCGAAATTCATATCCGCAGATTCCGAGTACGGTGGAGGATGATGACTATGCGAGAATGAGCTATGGTATCCTCAGCGTGGTTAAGAATAGATCTTCATTGCCATAGGTCAGGCGGGCGAATGGTAGTCTGCACCAAGATGCTAGGCGGAATCAACTTGAAACACGAATAACAATAAAACGTACTGCAAGCCTAAGCAAGAGAGCTGGCCATTTGCTCGGAGATATCCATTTAAAATAGAACCTGGAAGTCCGAGAAGCTTATACCGGAGATCTTGTATACTTGGAACTGTATTTGCAGTTTGTACCGTTCCGCCGAGACTTTAGCATAAATGCCCCGTAACACCGATGTTCTGAAAACGCACTGAGCAATTCGAAATCGTTATCCTCGGTTTCAAAGTATTTTAAAATATTTTATATAAATCGTCGGTACTCGTTGAGACTGACGAGGTTAAGTAACGTACCAGTGTTCATGGAAATCATATAAAATCATAACGATTCACTTAATACTATATTGTTTTATAATACTTACAAGATTTTTATTATAATATTTGGTGAAATACAAATTCTATGCATTTCATACGAAATCTAATATTTCAATTATAGAAGTATTGTTAATAACAAATTTTTAGTTACTTGAATAGTGAAAAAGCTTTTTCCCAGCTACAGTTAAATATTGACGATTTTCTGCAGTCTAATTCGGTAGTCGAGCCCTTGTCACATACCTCGGAAACATTATCCCTTATCGGCTCCAACGATCTACGTTGTAGTCGAGCCAAAGTAATTATCTTTTTATCTCGGAGGAAGTTTATGTTAGTTGCAAATATAGAAACTATTTAAACGAACTTGATATAATTTCACCCATGATCGCCAATCACCGAAAAACGTAGGGGAATGATGTTGTTTTGTATTTTCCTCCTCTCTTCTTCGCGGGGTCCACCCATCCTTCAACCGTACCCTAACCTAGCACGCTTCACTTCGGTGATCGAACGGGAACAGGTGCATTCGTGTTCGCCACGCTGCTGTAACCACCTTGTAATATGAGCTAGTTAATTTCAGAAACATTAAATTTGTATTTAATCGTAACAATTTCTAAGCAGTTCCACAACGTCGATCACCAGCGGACCACCGTGGCGATCAACGCGCGTTAAACTATACCGGATACATAACAGTACTTCAATCATTTTAACATTTTCCATATCGCAACAAAGCATGCACTGCAATTTAGGGTTGCACGAAGGTGGGGTTAACCTACAAGCGATCGTAGCAAATCGACGAATGGGTTATCTTGCGTAAGAATCGCGTGCGGCTGGATCATGCCCGCTCGCAAGAACGTTACGGGGGCTCGAACCGTGGCACTGTATCGAAAAGCGTAATCTCGAATCGCGGCAACACGCAAGAATTCGGCGCGCTTTCTCCGAGCACACAGAACCTTCGGGCAGGAGCAACAAGCACCACACCAGCCAGCGACGCGACGACGAGAACAACGCGCACGCGCAGAAAATAGCTCCGGATAATACGAGCGGAAAGTACTTTGCATAATTCATGACCGACGGGGGCCAAAGAGAAGGAGGAAGAAGAGTGGGGAGGAGAGGAGCAGAAGAAGCGAGGGAGGACGATCTACACACGCTCTCCGGGAGTCTCTCGGTGTATCTAACAATCGCGATCACTCGCGGCGGGGCCCTCTCCTGCTAATAATTATTTTCCATCGCGGGTATACCATTGTTCACCGACCGGCTGCTTTCCACCAGCATTGTTCCACCGACTCTGCACCGGTTCTTTTTTCCGAGACTTTTTCTCCTCGCACCGACCATCCCTCCCCCTCCCTGCGCCAGAGATGCATAGTGCACTCGTCCTTGCCACGTTCACCGACCAAAAGTGCATCGCTCGCTCGACTTTGTTGCGCTTTTACATTTCTTCGAGACCCGCTCCTTCGGAACGACCTACCGACGAAATTGTGCGTTATGGGAGTTATGGGTACATCGATTTCAATGTTTCAGTTTTATTTTTAACACTAACTGACAACCTCGAAAATTCAACGAGATCTAGTATTTTTAATATTGCGACTATTAATATTAATCATACATAATGTCTCCAACAGAAGTTGTGTATTTTTTTAAAAATATAATATGTATAGGTTTACGATAAAAAAAAACAAGATGGCCTTGACAACTACTATTCATAAATGAATTAGTTAGTGCTATTTGAATCTCCAATTGAAATGCCAGAAGATGTGTGCTAAATTGTTTTTTGTTATTTAAATTGTTTTATTAAATATTAAATTAAATTTGTTATTATTATTTGCAGTCTCAGCTTAAATGAGACGGTTTGTATATTGGTCAGAAAGTGCCCAAAAGTATGAGCTGACATATTCAGTCTATTTTTATAAAGTAATACAAAATAGTTGCTTTTGGTGTTAGGTAAGCCCACTGTTAAACTACACTTTAGATAATTCGTTTTCTTAGACAACTTCGAAGAACTCCACAAGCTCAGGTCACCATCTTTCACTAGCAATCCTCCGGTAAAACCTAAATAAAAAGGTACCTCCTATTCAATGTTTTCCAACAAAAAACCAGACCTCCTGGCAGACTCTCAAAGTACACTTTCAAATCCCATAGACCTTTCTCCGCGACCTCTTCTACCTGTTAAACGATTGTGTACACGCTACCGCCGATTCTGTAGTTTCAGAATAAAAGATACGCGTTTCCCAAGCCGACGGTTGACCTTTTTCCTAACCCAACCCTCGATTCTCCAACCACCTGGCAGACCCTTAAACACGATCTCCTCCAGAGGTACTTCAATCGTCGATCAATTGAAGAAGATCTTCCGCAGGTATCCGTTATAAACTATTGCACACGAGCGACATAACCATAAATCTTTGCGAGAACCACGAAAACATTCGAACAGTTTCAAATTGACTGTTCATCGGTACAGTTATCCACTTGCTACTGTAATAAAAACACTACAGAATTTTTAAGTACCTTTTTATAACCTCAAACACTTAATTTGAAAACGTTTGAATACTTTCGTAGTTCGTTGTACTATTCGTTTATAACCACCGAGACTTTACTGACACTTATAGGTTAGGTGCGATACTGCCGAAGGCGGCGCGCGCGTCAAACCATAACTGGCTGGTATTCCCGCGAGGAGTGTACATTTACCTACTATTTATTTACAATTTACTTTTACTTTTAGGAATAAAAGCATTATAGAATTGGTAATGTACATATATTTTGTAAAGCTGGAGGTTATTAAGTAATTATATCCTTTTTACAAAGTTGTTTTTATGTAAAAAAGAGGGCGACCGAAAGAAAGTCTTAATTCCAACGAGTTTCATTCACAGAGAACGACGGCTCAGCATCCGACGGCAGAATATCAGTGGATGCTTCACAACAAAGTAACCTCTCTTATCTCTCCAAACTCCCAACAACGTTTCCATTATTCTTTCTGCAATTGTATGAGGAATTGAATTTGAATTTTAGAATTAGTAATGTAAGTACATTTTACAAAGTTGTCTTTATATAAAGAGGAGGGCGACCGAAAGAAAGTCTTAATTCCAACGAGTTTCCTTCACAGAGAATGACTGCTCTCGGCATCCGTCGGCAGAATATCGGTGGACGCTCCGCAACAAAGTAACCTAACCTCTCTTGTCTCTCTAAACTCCCAACAACGTCTCGATTATTTTTCCGCAGTTGTATGTAACAGTTTGTACATAAGATTTTCTCGGCTTGATCCTGTACTTGTCTTTCAGAGAGGGAACATCGATAAATATTTAAATCTCGGTTATTTCGAGGATCCACCGAGTTTCCCCTGAATATTACATGTCGGGATCACGGATGGCGATCGCGAGTAAACATCCAATTACCGCTCCTGATCTCTCTGCAACTGGGAACCGAGTCGGCTGGAACCGAGGAGCAAAAGGAAGCTGCGGTTAGGTCCGCCCACGGTCCGTCTATATCGCGGAGAATGATTTTAACGAGACGGTAAATATATCCAGCCGTTGAACGGAACGAATGGCAAGTCGGCACACGAGTCTCGGAGACTAGTGTTGCGTTCAATCGAGCGTGCTCTGTCCGACAATCCGGCAAACTTTCGGACTGGCCAAAATAACAAGACAAGTAAATTACTGTACACGCAACAACTCTTTTTTTTTCTTTTGCATGATTTTTAACAGTAAACCCACCGGACCATAAAAGCAACCGGTATATAACGGCTTATAAAAATAACAAGATTAACTTAACCAATTTCTCTTTCTTGAACGCATTAATTGCCAAACCGACAATCTGAAAAACTTCATTAAATCAAAATTGTTTCTAAATCGCTCATTACACGGTTATCGAGATCAGAAAAATGCATTAACGAAAAATAATTGAATTAGCATTTTTGGTGAAGCACACAATATATAGGGTTTGCCATAATGCCAAATCGCCATGGCAAATTACACGAGTGTTCGTTAGTGCAAACACGAAAAATCATCTTCAATACACAAGTGGCGACTCGGAAACACCACGAAAAAAATGGCACGCTATTGTGGGATCAGGACCACCCTCAGATCAAATAGACGTTAGGAGATTAGGAAACCAGCGGGGGGTTACGTGGGTCAGTGCGGTAGTCGATCGGCTATCACCAAAAAGTCCAGGGTTCGATTCCCGGCCGGGTTTCCCCACTATTTCTCTAAAATCCTACACAACAATTTTAACATCGCCATCTTTATATATAAGAGATAAATAAAAATTGCACAGTTGTGAGGACAAGTAACAATAAAAAAAATCCATATACACAAGTTGAAATAATTAATGTAAAATAAAAATATCCTAAGTTAGAAGAAACGTTTTAAAACAGCTTCGAGTGCGAAAGGTTAATAGAAGGAAAGCTGCTGCTGCACTAGGAACAGTATAATAGTTCTACATCACGGATTATGATAATGAGAAGAAGTAGAATGGCACTTTGGCATTAAAATTGCTCCGAGGGAAAAGGATTAATACAATGCAAAGAGATCTCGGTCCGTTTTCATCGACGCATCCGGTGAAGTTAGAAACGACTTTCGATGCTGTTTAGTTTAGCCAACAAGTCTCGAACAACGCGCAATTACATACTGAATGCCACGGGTTCAGAACACAAAGGGAGACACGAGCGCGTGCGCGCGCGCATACCACTCCCACACTCGCTTTCTTCGATTATGCGTGCCGGTAAAGGAGCAGAGAACCCGCTAAAGTATCCGATTGTCCCGCGAAAGGACACTTCATTGTCGCGATCGTGAAAGCACCGGCTCCCCCTAATTGCACCTGTCTGCAGGCAATATTAAACGACCGGGACTAATTATTGTCTTCCGAGGAATCCACGAGCCGTTTCAAGTGGGAACTAATGCTTCGACGGAAGAATACAGCATTTGTCGGAGAGCCTGCGAATGGCGACAGAGTCAGAAACACTTGAAAAATTGCTTCCATCCCAATATTAATAAAAGCAAAAATTCGAATCGGTTCTAATGTAATTCGAACATTAGAACATAAGTTTTTAAAACTCATTTTGACTGAAGCAGTGGCCGCGGTCGCGGAAGTAGATCGACGATTTCATGGCGCCCCGAAAAGGGTCTAACCTAACCTAGAAAGCGAATCCCCAAAAATTCTATTATTATTAAGAAATCTATTACCGTGAAATGAACGACAGTTTGAAACTCATTGTGTCTGTGGTCGGGTCAGTCCTCGGAGGATGATTTGAACGGCACTGGTAAATATATCCGCGAGCCGGACGAGCGAGCGGGAGCAAGAGAGATAAAGCGAGACCAAGAGTGGGAAACCTAGTGTCACAGAGCTGAAATGAGAGACATCCAGAGAGAGAGAAAGAGAGAGAGAGAGAGTCACGATTTGAGCAAGTGGGAGGGGTAAAAAGGAGGATTCCGGTTCGTCAAACGGAGAAACGGTAGTCCGCTTGGCTTTGGCTACTCTGCATTCTGCAGAGGACGTTTACCGGGGCTGTTTTCGGTTAGGTGAGGTAAGGTTAAGCTGCACGCTGCTCTGGCACTCTTATTCATCACCCACGTGGCCAATCAAAATAGACGATCGCGCATGCCGGTCTGGCAGCAAGATCATTCTTCAACAAGGCGACTGAGGGTGTAACCGAAACGGATAATTCCCGAGATGATTCCACGGGATGATTGTCACGGAAACTGTTGTACCGACAGACGATCGAGAGAAGTCGAAGTTTGCCCGTCGAGCGGACTGGACAGCACATTGACCAGATTTATCCAAATTGTACTGTTGTTGTAAATAGTTATTAATTTGTACAAACATAATTATTAAATAAACAAGATTCCGCGTCGTTCGCCACACGAAGAATATAAAATGCGCAACATTCAAAAACACTGTTAATATTTAAATACTCTTTATTATAAGTCCAGTCACAACGAAGTCTAATCTCAGACTCTTGTTATAACTTCGTTACCAAAAAGACGATGTAACTCAGATCAATTTCACGTATAATATCGATATCTAAACGGATATCGATCCTTTCCCCGCTCAATACTTATTAAGACTTCTACAATTTCCAAGTTTATGAAGTCCAAGTCCACGGAAGGCTTTCAAAAGTTTTAAGGTTAGATTTACGTTAAGAGCGAGTTGTTCGAATGTGAAATTCATTTCAGTTTCCATCGCTACCTGTGTAGAGCAGAAACTGCACGAAGTGTCTCACAGGGATGAAACTCCATCAGACTCTTAATCGTCCCGAGTCCGGTTAATGAGATAATTCGCGACAAGAGGGGCCGAGGGTCACCGTGTCATCGAGTGCACACTGGGACGTATTCAAATGCAGCCCACGAAGCGCATGCGCGACGCGCGTGTACATCACAGACGACGCAACCGCCGTCCCACGCGACGTGTTCGCAGTTTGCACGGTTTTCTCATCTCTCCCGATAATAACACCCCGCTCGCTTTCCATAAATTAATTATTCTAACAGGCTGTTCGAGCGTGCCACGGACGATGGATCTTCTTCTCTCGGTCCCCACCCCGCCCATCGCTCAACGAGCACGTTGCAACCGATGCATTTTATGCATTTTACGCCCCTAGGCGTGGACACGAACGCCGCGAAGCCGCCGAGACACGGGATTAGCCCCGACGACTATACTTGGAACACGACTAGGCTTGTTCTCTCTCGTTGCGGACGGCGTAAAGTAATTATCCCGAGTAATCACTCCGGTTTTTTCTAATGAAATTGTTTAACGATTTAATTCGCGCGCGTTTCTGTTCGATCGATGTACTTAGTTTGTTCGTTAGCAGTCGTTCCGAAGACTGCTTTATGCAAAATCAAAATTGCAACACAGCCGGAGAAATTTAATTCTTCTTTTCCATGATTTTAATAAGTCAGATTTCGTGCATTAGGCGTTCTTAAATTCTTTTGCAATTTAAGGTAATTAGCCGATCGCGGATGTTCATGCAAAATAAAGATTCACCGCATTTATTGCCAGATATAGGAGCTACTTAAGAATGTTTTTCTTGTTTTCATTGTTTTAGTAGTTGGTCGTTCTAATGTTGAGTATAACGGTGAATGATTTTAGGATCACCCGGTATGCAACGATAAAGACATTAAGGAAATCGGCAGTGCCTCGTTACAGGTTGTTCGATGTGCTCAAACATTATGGTCCGAAACGGTAGTTTATGAACTCCAATTACTTTTATTTTCTCTCGCGGGTCTTCATATACTATTTCATCCACGTTATGTAGAAACTACACTATACACGGTGATCGTGTGAAACTATTTCTTCCCTTAACGTCAAAATTACGATCAGCATTATTAACAACAATTTTTACAACATAATGTTTGTACTTAAAGAATCGATAAAAATGCATGCGATGCAAGCATGAATAATAATAACAAACTTCGTGCGCATGAAAGAAAATGAATTATGTGCAGGCTTATACAGAGTGTCCCTGAAATAACTGAAAGTAACGTTTTCCTTTACAAAAAGATTCTACGCGCCTTCGCTAAGACGTTATTAACGAAAACCAAGGGCCAATCCGAGCGCGGTTTTAGGGGACCAATGCAAACGTTTGCTGTAACTTCGCTCTGATTGGTCCGCGTTTTCTGTTGACAACTCGTTAACGAAGCCACGGAGAACATTTTCGCAAAGGGAAAAGTTGCTTTGAATCACGTCAGGAACCATCCCTTTCAAATAAGAAGTATGAAATTTTGTTAACACACTGTATACATTCCTCAGGTGATTCTATGCAACATTCTCCTGTACCAATTCGCGATCCGATGCTTCGTTTTCGAGTTATTAACGAAAAATACAGACCAATCCGAGTGCGGTTAGCGCTGACGGAGCGTGGCTCGGTCAATGGGCAGCGCGAACGCCTGCCGAAGCTGCGCGTTGATTGGTCCGCGTTTCCCGTTAATAACTCGCTAACGAAGCCACGGAGAACATTTTCGCAAAGGGAAAAGTTTCTTCACGCAACCCCAAGAATCCCCTATTCTAAGGATAAATAAAATAACCCTAAAATAAATAATCCTATTTTCCGTATAAAATTCTATCCAACTTTACAGGACACCCTGCATATGCAAAACGCGGGATACTCGAATTGGAAACACTTTGGTCGAATTGAACTGGAACCGGGCGGCAGCTCGAAAGCTTGTCTGCTGGCGCAGCCGGTAAAAGGAATCTCCGGTAAAAGTGGAACTTTCTTTCGTTCGTCGTCGGTGTCCCGGCGAGCATGTGAACGGATTTGTTTAATGTTTACACGGGACCGGAATAATTTACGAGCACCTTCTGGCCGGCCGGGGCTTTCCAGCTTTTAGCGGCCCCCGGATCATCGCCAAGGAAACATTGTTCCCAACGTTCAACCCCGCAATTCGATGATCTATGTTTCTCTTGGCTCGGTTTCAATGTACCTTCCCTTAACCACATTTTCAGATACACCGTCTGTCAGAAAACGTATTCTCTTCGCGTACACGCCGCCTTTTAAGCCCACGCGTGTTGCACGGGCTACGACACACACGTTTGTCGTCAGATTTACGTGCATACACGCACGATAAACGGACGAAGCTAAGGGCAGAAATTGGAACGAAATTTTGACACACCCAGCCGGCGAATACTTTTTATACTCGGTTCTTCTTACGGTTTGGCCCAGTTGCTCGACACCGCGACTGATTTACGCGCGCAAAATGGACAATCACGAAAGTCATTTCTTTGCTCGGCACGCGGAATGCGTTCTTCGGAACAAACACACCGAGAAAAAGTCACTTTGCCGTTCATCCGCTGTTGGATAGCTCATAGATTATAATATTTTTAACTCTTCGTGTTTAAGCTAAGATAAGTGAAATCTTAATTCTGTCTACAGCCATACGCCTAACCCTTTGAACCGTTAGTAATTTTCTACAACTCCTATTTCAATGAAATTTAAAAAAGAAATTAAATTTTTAATTTAGTTTTCTATTACTTCATTTAATTTATAACATAGACCAAACAATAATTGTTTAGGTGTAATAGTGTGTAATAGTGTTTAGGAATATTTTATTATTCAGTTTCTTATATAATAATTTTATTTACTCTAATATTTTTTTAATGTATGGAATTTTTTAAAACACTCACCCCTATGAAGGGGAATCTGACAAAACTTACACATATACAAAGTCAAACTTTTCTTCCAAAATAACCTGAATGTAGCTTACAAAGAGTTGTGCAAAACAAAATATTTTAAAATAATTAAAATTTAAAATAATTCCCGCCGACAGTGTGTTAATACATTTTTGTTGAAAATTACAAGAGAAATTAATCAACGTAAAAACAATTGCATAGTTTCAATTAAAAATCAAGTGCATCTGCATTTTGCAACTGCATCCATGCAAATCTGTGACAATTCGCTCTGCACGGTGGTAGAGCTTGTCGAACGGTGCAACTTTTTCCTATATAATTCTTCTCTATCTGCAAGAAGAACAAAGTTATATCGCAGCGCGGTTGTTCGAGTCACCCGATATGTATATACGAAGAGAAGTAAACTGATCGTAATATTGTATCAATTTACTATAAGGGAGAAGTGCGAAGAATCTAAAGGGTCATTTATGCGTCATCCAGCGGGAATTAAATTTCGTCGGCGATGATCTGTTATGTTGATCTTACCGGACACCCGATATAATATATACATATACAACCATACATATATATATATGGTTGTTTTTCATTTCAAACGACCGCGTTGAAGAGTGAAATAATTGGGGGGTCTCGAACGCTCCACTGAAAGCAAGGTATGTCGTTATATTCGACGGCCTCAAGCCGCCTTCGAAATAAACGATACAATCTGCAAATAACTTCGCTTTCATGGATTACGTAATGGTCATCCTTATGCCCTACTTGCGGCGCATTGCGAAACCTGGCCCACGAACGGGGCTTTATGTAATAAATGGCAAAAAAAAAACGAGCCTATTTAATATTCCACGATCCTGGGTACAGGTTCCTCGACATAAGCAGATTAACTAATCCTAATTACCTCTTCTCTGTTTCTCACGTTATTCCTGTACATGTCTTTCTTGCAAATTTTTCTCACAATTAATCATTTTCTCATTAATGAGAACAGCAATTTTTATAATTTGTATATTTAGAAACTTTTTATTATGTACCAATGCGTTTTCAATTTTGTTTTCTTCTTAAATAAATTATTAGAAATAATTAAAATATTATTGTAGTAATTATATGTTATAGCAATTGATTTGTGCACCACCCTGTATATGAACACAACCCTGGCAGAAAGAGTTCGATCAAACAACCGTTCAAAGTTATATTTACTTTAACGATAAAGGTACCTGCGATGATAAAACTCATCGTACAGGAAGGAAATATTAATATCCGTATGACTGTGTTTGTTTTTTCTAAGGTATGAAACAAGGATACTTTGCAACGATATAAAAATGTATTTTAGTGCTTCCTGTTCATTTACGTATATAGACATTTGCTTAATTGTTTAATTACTTAATCGCTTGCTGAAACAATCGATTATTTTCTAGATTAATTTATCATTTGCTGGATAAATCTATTAACTACTACATCAATTAATTATTTACTAAATCAATTAATTATTCTTGAGATTAATTCACCGTTTGATAAATCAATTAATTATTCGTCGAATCAGTTAGTTATCACCAGCTCGTAAATTTATTATCTCTATTCAAATTTGTCTACTCTGTACGTGCTATCTTTCGCTTTTGACGAACGACTAAATAATTCCCCCATAGCAAATCCGTTCCGTATGTCGACGGAATATTTTCTGCAAGAGTAATTGTTACATCCGAAAAATATTTCAGCTGATTATACGGCTCACGTGCGATCACACACACACAACAATCTCCTTAAAAACGCCAGTAGAAATTCGTCGGTTTCAATTGCTTTACTTTCTACTTGCTCGCAATGCACACCGGTTAGATCCTGACATGTTTTTGAATGACGCTATCGTCGATGATTACACGAGTTTATCTGCCCTCTCACGAACCAGAGAGTTCGGTACCGTAGTGTAAACTCTGCGTAACGAACGGCCCCCATAAAGATGACGAAATTATTCACTGCGCGGGAACAAACTCGACAACGAAATCTCCCCTCCTAACCTCACTTTTCGTCGATCACGATTCACGAGAAGCTTTCGTGGTGGACCCTGCTAGCCAGAGGTCTTGAATTAAGGTTTCGAGGTTTAATTGTTGTAAAAGCCGGCACACGCTCTATTCGAATCAATAACGAGAGGAGTCCACGTTCGAATTAATTAACAAAGGTCGGCCATCATCCCGGCGACACTTGAGGACCCTCTTAACCGAGTGACACAATGAGCCCTTCGCACTCCGTGCGCCACCAGAAACCAATTAAAATACTTCCAACATTTTACCTCGAGGGGAGAACACAAAACGCGAATAAAACTACCTAAATTCCGGAAAACATCCCCCTTCCCTGTCTCGCTAATAAACTGTGCTAAACATTTAGTGGTTCTAACCACTTTTATCAGTTTCACCTAACCTCTCACACGTCATAATATCGAGCGAGATTTCTCACGAATATTTCGAGTCCAGTAATGTTTATGTTATTAATTTTCCATAAATCGAAATAAAATTCTATTTTACGTAGGGTAAATATAATTCTCTTTCTTCTACAGAATCGTGAACGATTCAAGTACTGATAAATGTGGCGCCCTCCGTATGCCACCAGACACCAATTAAAGTACTTTCAACGTTTTGCCTCGAAGGCGAATAGAGCTATCTAGATTCCGGAAACTCCCGGAACATCTCCCTGTTCCATTAAGAAAAAACTATACTAAAGATTTATTGCTTCACTTTCTAGCCATTTCTTCATTTTAATTGTGCACCGTGGTTAACCTCTCGCGCCATAATGTACAGTCTAGATATGCAGAACAATGTATAATTTCTATGCAAAACAGTGCTTTATATTTTGTAATTCTTGCAACCGACCCAAACGAACAAGTTCCATATAAAAATAGTATTTCTTTTATTCGAAATGCTTTCTAAATAGCCGAGCGGAATGGATCACCCTGTATTAGGCGAGGAGGAATATTAAAAATTAATGTACCCTTACAAAACAATTTCAACTGTACATCTTCGTGAAATGAAATTTAGAAAGTAACTTTTCAAATGGCGGCAGTGCTTCATTTATCTGAAATGCTTGGTAAAAACGGTCGGAATAAAATGGACCACCCTGTAGCGAGCAAGAGATTACGATAAAAATTTATATTGCCGAAATTATGTCGTACATTTCTCTATAATTAAATTTAAGAAGCAAATGGTTACATTGAAATAATATTCCATCAATTTCAAATGTTTCATAAATGGTACAGAAAAATGGGCCACCCTATATAGTATAACGAATTACAATAAAAATTGTTCTCCTCTTTCTACGAAATTTCAAACGTCTATTTCAATGCAATTAAATTTATAAAATAGCTTATTATATAGAAATGGACCACTTTGTATGTTACTTTTGAATAGAATAAAAATTCATGTTCTTTGACTAACCAAATTTTAACTTGAAGATTAGGCTTTCCTTGCAACCGGATGCTTCACTGATAGTCCGCAAAAATGTGCCACCCCGTACATAAACATTTGGGCCGCCACGCGTGTGCACGGGAGCACACATCTGCGACGCTCGGTATTGGCCAAGGGGTTAAAAGCGGATGAATTCGAGAAGACGGGAAGCAGTTACAGCCGTTGGTCAAACGTAAGAGTAGACGCGGGTTAATTGACAGATCGATACTACTCGGAACATTGAGCTAATCGGGTGAAAGACCCCAGGGTGTGTCAGTGTGTATCGCGTTCGAACGCTAGAAACGAACAAATTAAAAAAAAAAAGAACCTTTTCCGACGGCCTACAATGAGACAGAACTACTTTCAATGGGACTCGTTTTCGAGTTATATCTAAGTCCGCGTTTTCATCGACAACTTCTCGACGAAGCCACGGTGAACACTTTCAGAAAGGAAAATGACAATGATCACTCAATATATATATATAATACACAAGAATTATGTCACGATCTTTCAAAACACTCGATCGAACGTGCGCGACTTCGTGACGACAGTCGCGATTCTCTCCTAACTTCAGGAGCATTGGTTACAAGTTAACGAATGTGAAAAGAATACGGAGTTTTCTATATCGTGTCAAATCTATTAATTTTTATTTTATAACTTTAGGAAAATCGATTTCTCACCGACGTAATTAAATAAAACATTTGTGAGAGCTCCCTTCTTTTCTTTTTTCTTTGATAGGCCGGTGGCATTGTAATCTGGGGGACCCGGGTCCGACGCAAAAAGAAGAAAAGATCTCGACTGCGCATAAGAGCGGGAACGACATCTGCTCCGCTACAGCTTCCGAGTGGTCTGCCGTTTCCGACGCGCAGAGAAATATTATTTCAAATGGCAAATGGTATTACAATCGACGCCGTTCAAAATTGCTTGTGTTTAACAAGTTACAATTCACAATTTGCATATGTCAATCAAAATAACATCATCGCAGTTTATAGCATTCTCTCGAACCGCAAGGACGTCTACGTATATTTTTTTTTATAAACTCCTCCGCTCTGAATAAAAATAGATTTTCTCTGCCTCGCTTTATTCCGTACTTTTATTATTAACAGTTCACGAAGGACTGGAAGCGTTTATTTTACATTACTTTATGAAAATGTTAACAACGCATTTATTTAAATCAAAAATTATAAATATTTAAATTATAAATAGTCTGCGTCCACACTGATCTTGAAAAATTAACTATTTTAAACTGAATAAAAGAAGAAGACGAAAACGAAATATTGTTTGACGTTGCTTCCGGGTAGATGCAGGTCTAGCTGCACAAATTAATTCTTTTTCTATGCTTATTAATCACTTTGAAATGGTGTATATGTGTAGCAAACAATGGGGATTATTTTCATCCGACAAGGATGTAAAAAATGTAAACGAAAGTCATGTTTAGCTTGGGCCAATATTTTACAGCATGTTTTGCATTGTTAAACTGATTTTTAAATAAATTTATGGAAATAACGAACATAGAACATAAAATCACAAGCCGTTTAATTCATGGAATATTTCTACGAAACCTTTTCCACCCAGGCTAGCACACGGGCGTGAAAATTAATCCGGCCATTTTTATGTAAGACATTTACATAACGCAAAACATTTCCTCATTTCAACGAGAAGGCCATCTTAACACTAAACCTACCACCACATCTAAATTTTTCATTCCGGCGCGGCGACGGATCTCGCTAAACGCAGCGTCGCCATTGGCCGAGCCTAGATGCGTCCACTGTAGCCACGCTGTGATTGGTCCATGTTTTTCATTGATAACTCAAAAACCTAAGCATCGATTGGCAAATTGTCAAAGAAAAAAGTTTCTTACAATAACTCCAGCAATTATCCCTTTCAAGAAACTTGGAAGACTTTTGGGACACCCTGTATACAAATATCTCACACTTTAGAAACACCCCCCTAAAGTACAAATATGAATTTTATTAAGCATCTATGAGTAGTATTTGGAAAACGATTACCCAAACACTTGATAAATGGAAAAACAGCGTTGAAAACCAAATTGTGGAAATTCAGAATAATGTTTAAACAAAATGTGACTGAAAACTTGGTGAATAGTATGCAATGTCGTCAGCAACTTTGTTGTGGACTAACAAAGTATCAAAAATGTTGTTTTCAAATTTCACATGTACAATTGAAACACTTGCAACTTATTATTGGAATAAAGTCACCAATGGAACACGTAATGTAAGTACATTTTTCAAAGCCTAATTTGAAATCGTTCTAATACTTTCCTGGCTCACTGTACAACAGCCTAATCTGTAGTATGCATCACCGTGGAGAACACTCGATCGAACACGTAATGATAGTCGTAAGAAGAGTAATTACGAGAGGAGGCTCTCGACATTAGATACACCCTTCCACTCGTCTTATTGCAAGAGATAAGGTCGGGTCCGGGAAGGGTGCGACGCTACGGATTTAGCGAATCGATCCGCACACATACTCGCCGCTTAGAACATGTCCTGGTCACAGAGTCAACTATCACGCCGAATATCCTCGGAACAACCATAAAAAAAATAGGCGAACCGAACGTATCAGAAAATTTCTAAAGAATCCCTCGAAACGTGGCGCCACGAGATCGATAACTTGTGCGAAAAAGGACACTGGCGTCTTACCTCGGATGAAAATTGTTGGATCCTCGAGATCGGAATTCTCCCGGGTGTTTTGGCGTTGGATTTCGTTGAATGCGACGGTGAATTTAATGGGACGATCGGCCGGTTTGGTCGAGGCGTGCCGGTTGGGATGTTCCTTCGACGAATTTCACAGGAAACAGAATTTTCTCGTTCGAAAACTGATGTTGACGCCGTTCGCAGAAAAATAGACGCCTTCGAACGGAACGATTCTTTCTTTTTTTTTGCTTCTTTGTATAACAAAATGGAAGGATATTTTCGCGTGTTTCACCGGGCGCCGCGGATTCGTTTCGAACGGCTCACAGTTTTCTCTCTTGTCCCGATCTCTCACTCGCCTTCACACGAGGATCACACCACTCTGAGAGCACCTTCGCGGATCGACTGGCAACTATATTCGTGCGGACCACCGTTGCCAGTCTCGAGAACCAGAGCAGTAATGGCTCTCGCTCTCTCTTTCTCCCTCCAGTAACAACCAGCGACAACTAGCGACGGCCAGCACTGACCCTTATTGCCTGCACCCTTCACCCAATGGTAAGCTAGAACCGACCCCGGTTTCTTTGCCTCTGCCAGGTACAGATTAGGTCGGATTGAGAATTCTTAATTAAACTTCCAAGAAATTATTGCCTTTTGACAGCACACTATTTAACAGATTTATGTTTATTGCACTAATTTATTTCATATTGTTTCAAGTTGAATTGTTTGGAAAAAATTGAAAGACATGTTTATTTCATATATTAGTCTGTACTTCTGTTGGTGACACTCGTCATAAATTGAAAAAATTAATGGTCTCTATATTGTACAAAAACAGTGATAAATATTATTGACAGATGTTATAAAACTTATGATTTCATTATGCATATACGTATACAGAGTGCATCACAACTTAGTCTCCACAAATTTTCAATGTTATTAATTGCAGACAATAATTTAATCTTTCAACACTAAGATACCCTTGTGGAATGATTTTTTTAGAATTGTATGGACAATTTTTCACTTTCCCAATTTATGTACAGTCTTTCATGGCTGGTGTAACAGTCATTAAAGCATTTTTCATGGTTTTTCTTTCCAAATCAGTTCTCAGGGTACTCCACATGCGTTCCAGTTTGTTTTGTTGGTACCTCTAAACAACAAAATGCACACAATGAATATATATAGGTATATCCTAGAAAAATTTAGTTTTAGGATTGAAACATCTTCGAATGCTAAGAGTTAATTTTTGTTGTACCTTAATGAAGAGAAAACAATGTTTCAATGTTGCCCCCACATAAAGTATTTTCACCGACACTAAACGGCCAGCAATATCGTTTATCATTGGAAGAGACTCTAACAAAAATTTATGCGGTCCGTGTCTGGTCTTTACTAATGCTATCCTGGTGTGCTCGTTGCAATACTTTGCTGAAACAACAACAAACCATAAAATCAAGTTCTCGAAAATAAAACGTAATACTATTAATTCTGCAGTACCGCTAAAACCAGCTTTTATCGCCGCCACTCCGAAATCGCCATACATTTGCTGTACTTTCTGATTTATGGCAACATGAAGTGTTGTGATTTTCAATGGAAACGGCTTATCGGTTTTATCGCCGAGCGTAATTTCGAACGTCACATACCTGCGGATTAATTACGCTATCATGAAAAATAAAAGATTACGATCATTAGTCTGCCACGGTTAATCCGCGTCGAATTCTTTCGTACGTACGTGCAACAAACAATATTTTAACTTTCGACAAATGACGTAGTTTACCTGTTCTTAAATCGGACCATCTTTTAGGTTATGTAACGTGTCACTCAAAGAAACGATATTAATGATATTTCTCGGTGGCCGAGTTAACTGCTAATTAAACGAACGAAACATTAATTTATGATAATTGGTGGTTTGTTACTAATAAATTACACCCTATGCGCTATATGTGTTAGAAAAACACTACCACGTGGGTCGCTCTCGACTACTCGATAGATAAGGTTCGACTAGGTCGCTGTCAAACACACGCACACGTGCGTGCGACATTGCACATATTTTTAACGTAATCTTCCAACAACTGGATTTCTGACTTTTCGTTTTGAACGTATCATTAAACATATTCTATATGTATTATTTTCAATGTATACGCGAAAAGTCAGTGCTGCCTTTTTGGAATCGATGGACAGCCATGTCAGTATCATGCAAAAATGCGATGTAATTATTCAAAGTAACGGTTACAGCGGTTTTTGTGCACACATGTTTTCTTATTTACAGCTACGTGTCGGTCGACTTACGTAATATTCTTGTACTTTATCTTGTGTTAATCCTATTGATCAGATACGTATATACGAACTTGCACAGTAAGCATATTAACCAGCAGAAATAATTATAAATACTGTAAAGTGTTGCTGAAATTTACGTTTTACATCTCTGCACCATTTTCTTTCTCCATCCATGTGCGTGCATAGACTTATGTGATATGGAGTTTGCCTAGGCAACAAGCTGCTGCTTATGCTGGTAACGATTTCTTAATCCTGCTAGTGTTATCTCAGGGTCATGTGACATTAAAAAGTGACTCGATGATTACAGTAAAGCTCCATTGATAACGATCCTAATTTACAGCTTATAATGAGACTGATCAAACTGAAGCAGTCAGTTGGTTTCTCCTGACAAACCACGCACAATATTCAAGAGACCGTCTCAAATATAATAATGGAATACTTTGTTGGGGTTGATGTGGGAACTGGAAGTGTGCGGGCAGCCTTGGTCTCCTCCAAAGGGAAGATAGTCAAAATGGCAACGTGCCCACTAGAAATTTTTCATCCTGCTCCTAATTTGTATGAACAATCATCTGACAATATCTGGAGTGCCGTTTGTCATGTAGTGAAGGTACTAATGAACATGTTCATATACTGTAATATTTGTAACAAGAAATATAACGTTTATTATTCATAGTCGGTAGTGGCTGACATTTCAGCAGATAATGTGAAAGGTATAGGATTCGATGCAACCTGTTCCTTGGTTGCTGTAGACAAGACAGGCTCTCCAGTCACAATCAGTCCTACAGGTGTGTAGAAAGCAGAATCGTAGAACTGATGAAATTATTTGTCACAGTTTGAATTGTTGGTACAGGGGAGGACAAACAAAATGTTATATTGTGGATGGACCACAGAGCACAAGAGGAAGCTGATTTTATAAATGCCCTCAATCACGACATGCTTCAATATGTCGGCGGGAAAATATCGCTGGAGATGGAGACCCCGAAAATGTTATGGTTGAAAAAGAATCTACCGTCGTCTTGGAACCGTGCAGCATTGCTCTTTGACCTGCCCGATTTCCTAACATGGAAAGCCACAGGTTCTGAGTCGAGGTAGTTACATCATTGTATACTAACATGAAAATTGAGCAACATAGTATAACTCGTTGATCTAATTTTAGATCCTTGTGCTCTTTAGTATGTAAATGGAATTACAATGCAGATCCCGACGGTAACAGCGGATGGAACGAGGAGTTCTTTCGTCAAATTAAGTTGGGGGACCTCATGAAAGACAATTGGAGGAAAATAGGTATTACGCGTTGGTCTATCGAACTGGTAAAGAGATGAAAAATGATAAATTGATTCTCTTTGGAAGCTAAACTTCTAATGCCTTTGCAAAGCAATTTTTTGTATACTTTTACAAGTCTATTTTGTGTTCAGACAGATTGTATTAAAGCGTTACTTTATTTTAATAAAGAGAATTATTAATGCGAAGGTAATGATGTGAGGACACCCGGAGATCCCGTTGACCAAGGGCTGTCAGCGAAAGCTGCGTCTGAATTAGGACTCTTAAAAGGTACAGCCGTCGGTACCTCGCTAATTGATGCACATTCCGGAGGACTTGGCATGATAGGCTGTTCTGTACCTGGTGTATCTCCTAATTTACAAAGGAGATTAGGTAAATCTAATTTCGTGCGCTTCTCTTGCCATAATCATAAATCGTTTTATTCTGTATGCAGCGTTAATCTGCGGCACGTCGACCTGCCACATGATAGTGAATGAAAAGAAGCTTTTCGTCAACGGAGTTTGGGGGCCGTATTACAGTGCCATGATTCCAGGATTATGGTTGAATGAAGGTGGACAGAGCGCCACTGGAAAACTGCTGGATCATATAATCGACACACATCCTGCAACACCGGGAATTTTGAAAAGTTTAAGTGGAAACAAGTGAGTTCACAATTTCTTCGATTTCACGATCTTCACGATTTCATTCTTTTCTTTAACTTGCTACTGTTTTTCCAGGCACATACAGCAATACTTAACAGAATTATTACAGACAATGGCGGATCAGAAGGGATTGAAGAACGTTTCATATTTGACGAAAGACATTCACGTGTGGCCCGACTTCCACGGAAACCGTTCCCCATTAGCTGATCCAACTCTCAAAGGAATGGTAAAACCATTTCTTTTTTGACTTTATTTAAGATTCAATCTTGATAAAGATTTTTATCGATTATTATCGTGCAGGTATCTGGGCTATCTCTGTCCGTCGACGAAGAGAATCTGGCGTTGTATTATTTGGCAACAGTACAAGCGTTAACGGTATGAATGAATCAGATACCCCACTCCTGATAAAAAGTATTCAGTCAACAAAGTCGAGCCTCTGTGATTCTAATCATTCGTATACCTTATGTGGAAAATTTATTCAGTAATGATAAAGACAATTGTAGCGATACGTGCATTGAACGAATCACTTAATTATATTAGTCGAATGTATTCGACTGCATTGGAAAATGTTTCAAACAAAAGTTGTTAAACATTAATAGTACATACAATATAACGATCGGTTTTTTTCTCGAGCTTTTGCTTCATAATATATCATATTTAAATATGCAATATGTATATAATATATATTTAGACTTACCCCAAGTAATCATATTTTTATTGAATATCTTTTACTAAAAATTTCGTTTTCGTCAGTATGGAACAAGGCACATTTTAGAGACACTGGAAACTGCAGGTCACAAAGTAGATGAGCTGTTAGTATGCGGAGGTCTGAGTCAAAATCCGCTGTTCATACAGATACAGGCGGACGTTTTGAGTTTACCTGTATTTTGTCCTGTTGAGAAGGAATCTGTGCTGATAGGAGCAGCGATTTTGGGATCTTATGCAGCTGGAAAGTTCAATACCATATACGATGCAATCAAAACGATGGGAGGATCTGCAAATATCGTTAAACCAAGAGATGAGTGTCACAGGTAAGTGATTACTCTGATTGACAAGTACGTTATGGTAAAAGCACCAATAGTTAAGACAAATTTCCCAGTTAGCCAAACTGGAGATTTTGGTGCCTTTACCTTAATTATTACAGAAATTTGAAGACTTCGTTACCTTTTTGTTTTTAAGATATCACCTCCAGAAGTATCGGGTTTTCCGAAAAATGGTGCAGGATCAAAACAATTATAAAGAAATAATGCATCAAAATTTTTTGTAACTGCCACTGTTCAATAATTTTTAGATTTGCGTAATTGCAGTTATAGGATCAATGTATACACGTACAAACGTACATGCATAAGTACAATGAATCTCGTAATGAGTATATATAAGGATTATTGTTTACACTACTTTTTATGGAGTTAAAATATATTTTATGTATACAAGCCATTGCGGAGATATATTTTTGTTACGCGTTTTATCTTTTATTCCGGTTTGTTATAAATAAAGCGATATACGGAAAAGTATTTGGTATGTTTCTTATTTTCGTATACTGGACACATATGGTAATAAACTTCTATTGCTTTATTTGGTATTTAAATATGAATTCGAATTTTACATATGCACAATGTCTTGCGATTTTTCATCGTTTTTCTTCGTTTGCTAAAAATGTTTTGGTACAAAACACGCGTCACCTTTTTTTTTTTTCTTCTTATTGCATACATATGCCTCGTTGCATACTTGTTTCTAACAATATTTGTACAAATTTACAATAGTATTGCTAGAAGATTAGTTGTTATAAAAATATGAAAAGTTTTCGTTTTGATATCATTATAAAAGTTTATAAAATGATATTACTGGCTACTTAGAGATTAAAAGGTATAGTACTATCGTTTGTAGTACACACTTGCGGCTAAGCTTCGCCTAACTTACGCCGTAAAGAATATTTTTCTTATCTCTCTAACTTGCAATAGATCATTTCATCGTAGAAAGTAACGTTGATATCACATGGTTCGCAAAATCTTCTTAAAAGAAAAAGAAAAAGAAATTTGACATCCTTGGTATTCTACACACATTTTACAGACGCGGCTCAAGACGACAAAACGAGAACATAATATTTGCAATATCACAAAGTCGGTTTATCACAAGGTATTCCAGTGAACTAAAGGTGGAGAAACCGACGGCAATTAACTTACACGACAGTCGATTTGCAGTAGATTATTTAAAATAATACTGGTATAAAACTTTGGATAAAACTCTAGATCATCATTAAGTATTACAATTGTTGTACATATTAATGACGTATAAATTGGATTACCTATGATTCCGCAAACTTAACTCTAATCCAAATATGCTGGCACTGATTGCACCTGATATTATTCATTTCACTTGAGGTGAATCAATTTTTCTTTTTTGTTGGTTTTTTTTCTTTCTTTCTTTTAAAACATCAATGAACAATATTGTACCCATTATAATTCCGAACTTTCTCTCGTGAGCAAGTTTCATACAACTTTCTGATGAGTATTTACTGCTGCTGCGTAGATTATAATATTCCAACCGAATGCTCGAATCATTCATGACACTCAAAGAATTTATAGTTACGTCAATATCATCGTCAGTCTTTTAGCAGCTAGCTTTCGATCTAAACTCGTGAAACAAAATAAGTGAAAAGAGAATCCTACGAACGGCATCCATCGAATGTGCTTTAACAGAGACAAGATTTCATATAATGATATAATTCTAACTAGTCAACAATCGTCATAAACATTTAACTTGAAAATTATTTATATTTCGATATTTGGAAGACACAAAGTGCGTGTTTTAGTTAATAGTTGTATTCTCCATTCCACGGAGATATCTCTTCGTATATATGTATATATATATACATATACATATATATATATATATATATATATATCTATATATATAAAAATCCTTTATAATTATTATACAGTACTCTCTCCCGATAGTTTGGTGTGCACAGGAATATGTTTCCATGAAGTAAAGCGCCCCTATCAATTGCTCTCGGTATGTAGAAAATGAAAACAAATAGTTGCTTTCTTATTCATTACAATATTTTGTTAGTAATTGTTAAAACCTTATCTCAGCCACTGTACGAATAAAAATCGACAGAGCTTGTATTTAATTTTTACCGGGCTGAATCTTTTAATCAACATAAGAAATAATTCCTTTCTTTTTGATTTCTATTAATTAATCGTTTAAATAAAACACGTATGTATCGTAATAATAAAATATGCACAATTCGGCGTTTTCGAAATACAAACGTGAACAATTGACATGCGAACTATTGGGGGAGAGTACTCTACCTAGTCTTAATTTCAATAAGGCCATTTGTGCAACTTGTGCAATTAGGATGTTATAAAATTGTCCCCTGATCGACAACTCGTTATCCTACGTTTACTAAATCAAGTTCGAATGCAACTTTTACGCAAATGAAAAAGAATTATTCGTTAACAATCGATATTGCTTGTAGTACTTGAAGAGGGTAAACCAAAATTAGTGAAAACGCTGAACCAACGAAATTCAGATAAAGCGATAGTATTCTGCGATATGGTTAAGCATATACTGAAATGCCATAGACGGCGACGTACCGAATCTCTGCCTCCACAAATGTTTCGCTATTATTCGCTGCCCGAGATTGTGAGTTGTTTCTTGTATTTCTTCGCAGATTTCGACGCTGGTCTGCCAGATTGTTTCTGAAAGTATAAATAATTGAAAAAAAATTAAATTATATTATATTCTCCCTGAAACTGGAGTACAAAATATGTGTTGCAGTAATAAATGCTGTACGCATACCTAAGTTATTCAGAAGTTTATTTTTACCAGGTGGATCAAACATTTGCAAGTGTTCTACACTGATCACCTTGTATTGCTTCAGTTCTTGCAACAGCTCGTAATTGCAGCAACGAGCTCGGTTGTTTGCAACAATATAACTACCTGGAGCACTGTGTTTCATAATTTCCTTCAGAGCTTCCTTCACCATGGTGCATTTATCAAACTCCCCATGATTCTTATCCACTTTGATTGGCTGAAACGCGGTCTACATTAAGAATAAGAAGAAAAAGACTTACAAAATAAAAATATTTCAATAATGTTATTGTGCGTTTTATGTGATACCTCTGGGACTGCTGCAATCATGTGCAACCACATACGTGTTGGTATGGTGTTTGCTTCTGCTATACAGACTATTGTATGAGAATTATTATTGCGTTTCTTAGCCGTGGTTATGTCAGAAGGATTCTCAGTCATATAACCATTTGGAAATTCATCCACGATTAATATTGCACTTTGACCTCCTAGAACCCAATCTTGTGGATGAGTTTTCACATAATTTTCGGATACCTCATCACATCTCTCGTATACTTTCTTAACTACATGTTTCTTTATTTCTGAAAAAAATAAATATGTTTCTAACATGTTATTTAGAGTTTTGCTATAAATAGATAAAATACACAATCTAAAAATTACAAATGGCTTGAGTATGCAAATGTTTGCATACCTAAGTAATTGGCAGTGAGTTCGCTGGGTATCATTTGACACCATCCTAATATCAACTGAAGGCACATTTTCAGGTCGCATTTGATACCAAAGAAGAAGGAATTTTCTCTTATGGACTGTTTTCTGGTACAGCTGGGACAAGACCAGCTGTACTTGTCTACAATTCTAGCTTGATTCCAAGCCAAGCTTCTTCCCTTGCATTCTGGATTCGGGCAGTTCGAGTCGGTCCTAATTAAACTCATTTCTTTCAGCCACCCACACAGCTCTCCCTCATGCCCTTGCTGCAACATTGGACGCACAACAACATCAAAGTATCCCCCTTGATCCCCGAAACGCTTCATACATTGTCTGAAAACAAAAAATAATAATTAGCTGCAAAATAACGTTAATACGTTTCATTGAAACAAAAAATTAACAAATCGAATGCAAGCAACAGCAAATAGCAAAAAACTACCTTCTATCATTTCATTTACTATGTATGCAATAGTTTTTAATAAATATATAATTCAAACCATTTCAATGATTTTTATTATTTCAAGACCGAAGTAATCGTTGTAAATAAATATTGTTATGGAGTAATGTAGCTTTTCACGTGTATACAAATTATTTTTAAATTAAAAATTTCGTTAAACATCGAAGGAATTTATTGAAAGGTTTGTTCGACTAAATTTCGAATATATATAGTGTTTTCCGAGAACGAACATTGTTGAACTCACGTAAAATATTATTATATAATAATAAATAAACTACAAGCTGACCACGTTTGGTCACACGTGAATGAAACAAACTCCCATTGTGCGTGGATAATGGGGAGGGGGAGAAAAATCAATACTCTCGTGGGTTAAATATAACTTTTCTTATGCTTAATATAATAAAGGTTAAAATACGAAAATCTAAAGATCTCGGAGAGGATCTGTGTGCAGATCAGTCGTCTTGCGATACATTAATAGAACATGATATCGCAGCGAGTCAATTAAATAAAGACGATTTTTTTTCACATAGCAGAAGCAACAAGTATTGTAGGATCGGGGACTATTCTAATGCGTCGACGATGTATTACCTCGCTTTGACTTTCGTGTTTTTCATCTTCGTTGCAGAACTTGTTACACAACTCCCGAAAAAACGAACAAAAGCCTATAACATTTTTAAACAAAACTAAAATGTAAACAAAAATAGAGGAAACCAACAAGGAACCACAAAAGACCCGGGAGCAACGTCGACCTCACACATCCATCGCGCAGCGACTTATACGGACGTCGAAATATGCACTAACCACATTCCGATGCATTCCTCGCTCCGTCGGTAAGGTGGAACATAAATCACCGCGCAGATTTATGATTTTATCATCTGTAACATCGACCAATTTTATTTTCTATTTTTTTCCAACAAGTAACTTTATTTTAAATTCCAGCTATTTACCCGCCATATTGGAATTTATTTGTCATTCGCAAGATAATTCTTTCGATACGAAGATATAGGGTGCACAAATGAATTCGTTGGTTCTCAGAATCAAATCTTTATTTCAAATTTCAATCATGTACCTGCCATATACGAAATTTATTATTTTGGGAGTAGAATGTATTTTGATGATTTGAAAATAAGTAATAAATCCACGAAAAAAGGCCACGAATTAAGAAGGAGTCCAGGCGTGAAGGATAAAAAAAATCGAACTTTTGTTTTCGCTTTAATTCACAATAATACATCTATAGAATATACCGGTGAAAATCACATTTTTTCTTCAAACTGTCGCCATTTCGTTAATTCATAACTCGTTTCTATTTTTTCAAGTTTATCAAAACAATATTTTTACATTGTTCAATTATCTAATAAAATACCCGGAAGTTTTGAAAGTGAGCATTAAATACTTTTTTTTTTATAAAAAATTCCTAAAATTCACATTAATTTTAATCATTCACACCAGGATCCCCGCTTGATTTGACACGCCTAATAATGTAAGAACAAAAAGTAATTTTGTAATCGTTTAAGAGGACGAGAGTTCCGATTGAAATGAGTCACCGTTGATTAAATACTTGTATTTCCTCTTTGTTTTTATTATGAACATGTTTTACAAAGCAAAATTGTGTAATGGTGGTAATGGTGGATGTCGGTGGAGGCTGGAAACTATAGACTCGGTGTTGGTGGGCCACAATTCAACAAGACTCCCAGAAAAGTGAGTGCGGACAACGGGGGCATCGGCACAGTAATATAAAAAGTACTCTCCAAGAGACAGCATATAGGATTAGGCCGGCACATTCATTCACCACTTGTTCGAGATACACGCAAAGTACACTGCACTTTCATATGTATGCATTTAAAACAATGAACATACGAATACATACAAGGTGTTTAAAAAATATTCGAGTGCGATAAACAGGTTAATTCTTAGAGTTATTCGAAGAAACTGTTTCGTTTGTGAACATCTTTTCCGCGGCTTTGTTAAGGAGTTACTAACGAAAAACACGGGCCAATCGCGGAGCAACCGAAGGGGGCACAGAGCAGCTTGACCAATGACAACAACGCGCCATGATCCATCCGCTCTAGACGCGCTCTGATTGGTCCGCGTTTGTCACTGACAACTCCGTCATGAAATCACGAAGGTGTTTACAAAATAAAAAGTTACTTCAAATCATCTCAGGAATCACCCGTTTCAAAGAACTCGAACGTTTTTGGGATACCCTGTATATATGTGTATACATATATATTCCCGTTTCCCTTCCACGACCCGTTTTAAAACTCCACCAGTGGTTTTTCTGTTTCAAGGTTAAGTCCATTACTCAATCTATGCTTCTTCTCTTTCTTTCTATTTTTTTTTCGTTTATCGGGGATGTCTAGCGCAATATATGAACTGATCGATTTTTTTGTACACTTGTGTTTTACAGTTACACTTTTGATCGATTCCGTTTCCCATGTTTCAAAGAAAAATAAACTCTTTCTTTCTCTCTCTTTTTTGTTCTCTTTCTTCACGCGTACGATTATTGCTACCTTCGTCTTCTTGATATATTACACGAGATACATGTCGGGGTACTTCGGTCTCACCGTATATAAAACACGTGCTCCAACGAATGAATGTTCCGTCGTACGGCACTGTCCAACGGAATTCGAAACGGTCCGAGGTGATCCGTGACTTCGAGGAAACGGCTCTTCGCCAGCTAAATACGAGTCCGTAAATTCCTTTGAATTCTAATCGAAAAATAATTTATTGATTCGCGCTCGGCTTGCGAGGATCCGCTTGTAACGACGCGGCTCGAAGTCACGAATCGTTTACGCGCGCGCACGCACGCGCGATGAACAGTGCCGACCAATGACCGAACTAGTTTCGATTTCGGTCGCTGCAAGCTTAAAATTTTGCAGACAAATGCAACGAAGGTAGCACAACGAGCCACCCGGTAAACAAACTTGTCCGATTCACACACGCAGTGCTCACGATAACAAAAAAAAAAATAAAAAATAAAAAAAAACAGAAAGAACGCCGTTTAAACGAGAAACAAAAATACAATAAAACATCGCCGTCTTACAGAGAAACAGTCTGGCGGGAAAAGAAACAATGACAAGTGAACGTCGAATATTATGCACTTTTCTATTTTCCTCACTTTCTCGCTCCCTCTCTCTTTCTCATTCTCTCCCTTTCTCTCTCTCTGTTTTTAATGACCGATGATAAAAATCAATTGTGTACAAGGGATAAAACCGGAGGATTGGTGCACACAACAAACATGTCCGCCGCACCTCTGCGTGACACAGTGACTCGTGAATGTTACACTGAACTCTCTATTTAATATTTACAAATGAGATCGATCGTTAAAAAGTAATGAGCAATTATTTTGTTCCATATTTCTCACGTTTTTTTTTTCTCTTCTACCTCATTCATTTGTTTTCTTTTTTCTCCTTCTTCTTCTTCTTTTTTTCTTTTCCAGTTACGTTCCTTGTTTTCGTCGATTTTTTACGTTTTCGTTCGTTTTAATACATCGTGGTGCGTGAACAGGAAGGCGCAGTCCGAATGATGGTTTCGAAAAGAAAAATATTATTCAGTCGTACCACACCCTGCTAGAGCCGACGAGAACGCGTGTGTGAACATGTTAGAATACGGTATATCTCTCTCTTCCTCCTATTCATTCCACTAACAGTAATGGCGACTGGCAGACAAACAGACAGTTTGGCAGGCATGGTGAACATAAAATCGAACATGTACGCGCGATACAAGTAACGGTTTCTCTTTCTCTCATCCTGTCACACTCTCTCTCTCCCATTCATTTTACATCACTCTCTCTCTCTCTCTCGCTCTATTTTTATCTCTTAGTCTCTCATTCTCTCTTCGTCTCTCTATCTTTCATTTTCTCTGCACACTCTCGCCTATTCTCTCGGCGTGATCGCCTCTCTCACGCGTCCCTTACGTTCTATGTCCATAAGGTCCTATATAATATTGTAACATAGGCTTTAGTACGCTATAATCGTAAGCTACGCTAGTATCTACCGCCGCTGCGTCGCCAGCTACACGCGGCGCAGCAGTCTTATTAATTAATATTAGGAATTATCGGCAGTGAAATTCCAATGATAGACGCGGTCAGGCAGGCAGTCGGTCCAGCAATGTCTGTGGGCACTTCGCGCTGCTCCCGGTGCATAACGGATTTCGAAACTGATCGATCGGGGTGCCCCGCGCGTTAATTTTTTACCATTTTACCGGTTGGACGTTTGTACGCGTGGGCGGGCGAACGTCTCGCGTGGATGAATGAATTGAAAAATTAAGTGGGGCACCCCACTGCTCGAGCAGACCGATCCCGGGTCTTTATCCTCTCCGCCATGGCACCATCGTCGTCATAATACTCATCACCATCGCTTCTCGTCGTCATTATTACTTTCTCGGTCTTCTACGCTGCCCTCTCTCTCTCTCTCTTACTCACAGTATATATCTCTTCTCTCACTTTCTCTAGCTTTCTTTATTTTCTCATCGCTAGCGATTCCAAGATTTCTCTATTTCACTCTCGGTTCACTCTTACCCTCCTCTTAGATTCTCTATTCACCTCTCGGTTTTCGTTTACTTGTTTCTTTTTTTTTACTAGTTTCGTTTCGTTTCTTTTTTTTTGAAAAATAATTTCTTTACAATACTTCTTCTTCTTCTTCTTCTTCTTCTTCTTCTCCTTCTTCTTCCTCCTCTTGTTACTAACACGTCCGATCCCGCTGCACGGCGGATCACCGGCGTCATCGGTTGCCGCTTGTCGACGAGTCGATCAGATAGAACGAAAACCAGCGTCGAATCGTCCGAAACATAAAGAGTTACTAAGATTACAAATCACAAATGAAATCACAGACTTTCGTTGGTGGTTTGACAGAGGGGAGGGGGCCGCACATTGGAAGTAGAACATTGTAGGCGTGTATCATCATCATCATCATCATCATCATTGTCGTCGTCGGTGTTCTTGTCATCGTCGTCGTCGTCGTCGTAGTAGTAGCAGTAGTAGTAATAGTAGTAGTAGTAGTAGCAGTAATAGTGTAGTAGTAGTAGTATTAGTACTAGTATTTGTTGTTGTTGTCGTCGTCATAGTAGTCTCCATCAGGGACGAAAGAATGGGCGTCGCTGTTCACGGATGTACTGAGTCCTTGTACACCGACACGACTTACTCCCATCCATTCTCCTTGATCATGTGTGCAAGCTCGATTATAAACTTGCCCTCCTTATACTTCTGGCTCGACTCGAACGCATGCTCCTGAAAATTTCAAGGCAACTTAGCTGGTCTATCCGACGCTGCGAACGGTCTAACTTAAAGGGGTATTCTCGTGTGACTGGTCCAAAAACATTGACTGTATTTCAACGGACATAACCTTAACACTGAACGGACCAAGCGTCGACAGCTCCTGGCAAATGTTACTTCGTCCAAATGGCAATGAATTTATTCAGATTGTCCGAAATGTTCAATGTACATTTAATTGTTTCATTCATTGTTTATTCATTATTATTATATGTTATTATTAGAATTGATTATTCAATTCTTGGTGATAAGAAGAAGTGAAGAAATGTCGCGATAAGTGCCACTGCTTCTAGGTTGAGACGGTGCACTTATCGTGTATAAAAAAGAAGTTGAAATAGAGCGTTGAAATTTTAGTCGATTTTGCTGATTTACACGAGAATCTCGCTTAAGTTAGTCTCTAGGAAAGCGGGAAAAACTCACGTATTTCCACCCGAGGGTGGTCTTGCAACATTCGCAGTAAATATCGGCCACAGCATGAAGGCCAGTGAGCAGAACTCGCTCCTCTGCAGGACCACAGCCCACGTTCACCCTGAAATAATGAACGCACATTGTACATCGATTGTATCAATTATCGTTATGCTTTCAATTTGTGAAAAATTTATTTAACTAACGGTCTGAAAGTATCAACAATTATTAACTTCATTTACCGCTGTATGAAAACATTTCTTAGAACAAAGTTGTACTGTCTCGAAAGGTACATGCAACGGGAAACGAATTTTTCTCTCAAGGTCATGATCTAATGAGCTTACAAGGTCATCGATTTTTTTGTAAATGGAAGATTGTATTTTTTCTTAAACTTTATTGTAGAGAACGAAAAGACGAATCCAACGATCTCAATAACCATACTATTCCGATCATTCGATCTCGAGATATTTGTGTCTGAAAGCATAAGGTGTCCGAACTTTCAGACACAAATATCTCGAGATAGAATAATCCTAATGGTATGGTCATACGCATCGTTGGATTCGTCTTCTTGCGTTCTATAACAATATCTAAGAAAAGGTATATGTTTAGTCTTTAAAAAATATTAATGACCTTGAAATTCCGTTAGGGAATGACCTTGGGAATTTATTTTTCCCACTGTCATATTTCTCGGACTTTTTTACTCTTTCAGTCTTCGTTGTAAAAAGTATTTTCATACAATAATAAATAACGCAAACCGAGACATTGTAAATATAAATATTATTACTTCTTTTCAAATTAAAATAAAATTTTGTTTTTATGTTTTATCGATACCTAGCTATTACAATTCTTCGCAATTGAAAATTTTCATTATATACTAATAAATTAATCCATCTAGCTTGCCAGCAAGTTAAAAGTTTAATATTATTATTTTTAAATTGTATATCTTGTTACGCAGAAAAATTACGAGTACTGACACGAGGGTAGCTCGTCAACTTAAAATGCTCGACGCGAATAAATTTGCAGTTCCGCGACTTCTTCGCACGCAAAGGCACCGCGCCGAACAAAAGAAGCATCCGTCTTGAATCTCAATACACCGTGTACACCCTGTACAGGGTGTAAAAAACAGTTTGGTCTTGGCTGCCAGAAGCATATTCTGCATCTTCGGATCGGCGAAGTTCTGTAACAAAAAGTTGTCACAGAATTGTCCTTCACCTTAAATTTGAAGGTCAAACTTTCTTCAATCCCATTGCATCATACGCGACGTGGGATAAACAGTGTCAAAGGATCCACACAGGTCAGAGTTCAAAGCACTTTACACCATTTATCCCTGTGATACAATACAATAACCAAAAAAGGCTTGACCTTGAAAATTGAACTAGAGGGCAACTCTTTGTCAACTTTTGACAAAGTGTTCAAGAAACCATGGATCAGAACTGAATGTCTTTGACACTTCTTGTGTCTATTTTGGATGAAATACAATACAATAAAAAAAAAAGATTTGACCTTGACAATTGAACTAGAGGGCAGCTCTGTCAACTTTTGAGAAAGTGTTCAAAGAACCCTGGATCAGAGGTCAATGTCTTTGTCGCATCTCATATTTTCTGACAGTTAAATTCAACGCAATAGAAAAAAAGGTTTGACCTTAATATTTAAAGTAAGGGTAATTTTCGTAGCAACTTCTTTTCACTGATTTCCACCGCTCGGAGGATATAGAATACGTTCACGGTGGCTAAGACCAAAACGTTTCTTTACACCCTGTACGATTCCCCGGGTGAAGTGTACGTGTCCTACTTTCCACGCCGATTCTATCTGGGACTGCGAGGGCAGGCATTAGCATACTTACACTGAATTAAAGAGATAGGCACGACCTTGACTGCCCTGGAAGGACTGCAATCAAAAAGGAAACACCGTGTTAGTTAGAGTTGCGTGAACAGAGAACGCGCGCGCGCGCGCTATAGTGAAATAGAGTAATAGAGAGAGAGAAATAAAGAGAGAGACAGAGAGAGGGCGCGGGGGTGTAGGTAAAGAGAGAGAGAGAGAGAGAGAGAGGGAATCAGGCAGGTAGACTGTAGGTGTATATAACGTGCGTATAAATATGCGTGTTTGTGTGTGTGTGCGCGCGTGTGTGCACACGGTCGGAACCAGCGCGCACACACACAAAAGCGGAAGAGAAGCGAATGCGAGAAGTCTGTTCGTTACCTGATCTATCACGGCTCACCTTAGAGATGAGTTCGTCGTGGTTGGCGAGGTGAGCACGGCAGTGAATGCACGAGTAAGTGCGGTGACACGAGGGCAGGTATGCTTGAAAAGTTTTGACCATGATGGCGTGTCCGAGCAAGCAGAGAGATCTCTCCTCTCTCGCCCTTGTCGGTCTTCTTCCTCTTCTTCTTCGTCTTCTTTGTCGTCGTCGTCGTTCTCCTCGCTGCTCCCTCTCCCTCGAACCCTTGGTCGCACGCTATCGCGCTCCTCTTTTCTCTTTCTCCCTTTTTCTCGATAGCTCTCGCCTTCTATCTCTATTTCTATCTCTGCTTTTATTTCTCTCTCTCTCGATTGCTCTCGCTTGCTATCTCTCTGTATCCGTCTACGTTTCTCTCCCTCGTTCCCTGGCTGTTATTGTTATCAAGTGCCGTCGAGACGCTTTTCTCCCGTGTGTGGTGAACGTCTGGCCATTAACCAGCGACGATTATCGAATTGAATTTCTTCCAATCGCGGGGTGGTTGGTGCAATAGTGGCCCCGTTCACCGCCGCTTCGTACTCCGATCAGCTGTTGAGCTGGTTCAGACAGCGCCGGTTCGGGGACACCTGTGAACCAAGAGAAATTTTCTTTCGTTAAAACTAGCCAAACTCGTGCGCCGGCGGGATAGAAATTAACACTAAAACCACCGAACAATAAATCCAATTATATACGTTGCTTTGTAATAATAATCAGACTGCATCTATTAAAACTTCATACAATTCTTATTGTAAAATAAGTTATAAAATATTTTTATAACTTCAATAATTGTGAAAGAAAAAACTAGGGACTATTCAAAATGACTGGTTTGATAATTTTAGTGTTAAGCCGAGCGTCCACCGCGGTGCAGCGGATTCGTTTAGCCAACTTTACTTGCTTTTTGCCTGATAAAAAATCGGGTTTTCGAAACTGTAGATATTTTTGGGGGGGAGAATTAGGGGAATCGGAGCATGGGGCGCGTTCCGAGATTGTTTCAAGACGGAATAGCCGTCGTAACGGCCACGGTCTCCAGCTGGCTAGTTGTCTCGCGCGCAACTTAATCGTCGCCTAGTTGGAACGCCCACGACGATCCCTGACACGCTGCGCCGCGCCGTATCGTCGTCGAACGATCTAACGATCCCGGAGAGCTCAATCTGATCCGCGGGCACGCCGACGGAGGTGACGTCAAGACGAGACACACCGTTGCAACGAAACGGCCAAGATATACGCGTTGCATTTCGAAATGGAAATCAGTAATCAACCCTTGCGTGGGCCACTGGGAATAAATTTCCTGTTTCCTTCGGCAAGCTTCCTTCCCCCGGGTTAATAATAACGAACTGGCACAGTCGCATCGCATCTACATCCAATTAATGCTATTCATTGAAACGAACGTTCGCAGCCGCTTTGATTAAACGTTCATCAATTATACACTTTCTTATTAAATCAAACCGATCGATCAACGTACGCAATCGCCTGGACCGTTCCACGAATTTATCGTGCTTGTGTGCACTCTTCGAACAGCAGAACATTGGTAAATTAATTATTCGACAATATTGTTATATATACAGGTCGAATATATAGATATTGCAATTCAACTTTTTACGATTAAAGTTTCGGCCAACTTTTTACCATTTACGGTAAATTTGTCGAAAATTAGTGTTTCATTGGTGACCATCCAAAGCTTTATAGGGAATATAGCGAATAAAGTGGCCGGTTACCGGTGACCGTCAACGCTACGCTTACTCGATTAATCGCTCACACGATTAACTCAACGACAGGTTTAACAAAATGGCAGATTCAAACTTTTGCGATGTGTATATCGCATTAATGTGCCGGTCACCGGTGACCGTCAACGTATCGCGTATTAAACCACGATTAACTCAATGAAAGGTTTACCCAGACGACCGATCCAAACTTTTACGATGTATATATGGTAATAATGTGCCGGTCACCGGTGACCGTCAACGCATCGCGTACTAAATCACGATTAGTACATTGAAGGGTTCATAAAAATGGCAGATTCAAACTTTCGCGGTGTATATGTCGAATGAACGTGCCGGTCACCGGTGTACGTCAATGCAGCGCGCAACACCGTAGGAAAAAATTGAGCTACGAGAATATCGACGTAGGTTCGCGAATCGACGTTGCTGCACGTCTTCCCGTTATTTACCCGCTATCGCGTACATATATTTATTCCGCAACTATCAGTTCCGAGTTATTTATAACGACCTGTTAAATAACGCGCGTCCGAGTATCAAACCGGCCGAGCGTACTGTTGCTGCTACGAAATTGAAAAAATCGGTGGATGTGCGTCGACCAGTCCGAAGAGTGCGCATACCGAGAGAAAGACTAGATAACGCTCGCAGATAATGCATCTGCAAAAAATAAATGCAAGAGGGAAGGGGGAAGAGGCACGGGACAAGTCTCGGCACGAACGTTTTGAAGCGCAATAGCATCGATGCACTCTCTCTCCGTATCGAGCGTCGCCACGTGCTGGCGCGTGTTCAAACAAAGAAAAGAGACAAG
This sequence comes from Agapostemon virescens, assembly GCA_028453745.1. Lineage (NCBI taxonomy): Eukaryota > Metazoa > Arthropoda > Insecta > Hymenoptera > Halictidae > Agapostemon > Agapostemon virescens. The sequence continues at coordinate 22,169,600 of CM052097.1, read as the reverse complement.
GTCTCCATTATGATGCGCTTAAGAGATGGCTTCTTCTTTATAAAGATGAAGGAAGCACGGGCCAGAATCTTCTCTTTCACGCCATCGCCCCTACCCGTTCGTGCCCGCCTCGCCAGTCACAGACTCTTCGCAATTGCGGATCGCAGAAAGTTGTGTGCCCCATTCGAACGGCGGTCGCCAAGAGAGAAGCACTGGCGCTCGAACATCCGAGCCGGTTTACACAAAGTATTATTAACGTTCAACCAACTACGCTCGCTAATGCGCGCTACCTAATAATAATTAGTTTTCCTGAAACCGTTGCGACCATATCTCACGTTCCAGTAGGCTAATTTGACGTCACAATATTAAAGAATCTTCAGCACTCTAAACCCGTCAACCTTCTTGTCGTACCGAAGACCAAAAAATATTTAGAAAATCGGTAATAGTACTGAATAAAAATATTTATTTTTATATATCACATAATTTTTTATATATGATATGATAATTTATATAATTGAATATATATATATTATATATAATATAATTTAATAAATATATTATATAATAAATTTCACGCCCACTCCAAATACCGATAATTACGTGTGAAAAATCTCATTGCAAAAGGTTCAGCAAAATAAATAAATATGTATAGTTATTTTCAATGGAGGCATTTTTACAATTTCAAAGAACTATCAACAATTTGGATATTTAACACGTTCCGTGCCGCGTGGGACGTATACGACCCACGCTGAACTTTCCATTCAGACCGCTTGCAGTTCTAATTGAAAAACGAAGAATTTATTTTAAAATATCATGTTTACTGCATTTTCGACTGCCTTTTGTTAAAACAGCAGAGATTTGATTACTTATTTAATCGCAAAAGTGTGGGTCGTATACGCCCCACGCGGCCTCAATGAAAAGTCTTGAAAAAACGGTCTGGCACGGAACGTGTTAAACGAACGATTGTTTCAGAATTTTTCGAGCTGTTCGTAAGACAAGTTCAGGCGAAAAACGTGTAGGGGTGGGGGTAGAAAAGAATTCATCCATGGCCGCGGTGATTTGATTTCAAGGCCGCCGGTCTAAGTGTATCATTCATTAATATGAATGAAGAAGAGACTTTATATAATTGTAATCGTCTCATGTCGAGCGTGTTCTGCATATCCCCGAGTCACGTGGCGACGTGTGTACACAAACAAAGGAGAGTGACGAGGCCTTTGTTTTGATACACCGAGATGGAACGACGGAACGTCGCTCAGAGGTTTAACGCGAGTCTCGCGTCGAGCGAAGTTATTTTATTTCTAATCATTCATGTCCGTTTCACTTCTTCGATAAATCTTACAATGTCCCGCAACGGTTCAACGTATACGATTACCAAGAATAGCTGAGGTTAGGTTAGCGTACTCATCAAAGTACAAGAATCAAATGGTACAGTACTTTTTAAAGCTTTGCACAATTTGTTTAATCCGTAATTGAATGCACAAAAGTATACTAAAATGTACTAAGGTACACTGGAGTGTTCTAAAGTATGCTAGGATACGCGAAATTCTACCAGAATTTATCAGAATATACTGGAATGTATTGGAATATACTAGAATATATTAAAATACACTATAATATACTATAATATACTATAACATACTCTAATATCCTAAGATACACTAGTATATGTTAGAATATACCAGAATATTTTAGATTATACTAGAATATATTAGAATATATTGGAATATATTAAAATATACTACAGTATACTAGAGGATATTACAGTATACTAGTGAGTGAAAATATATTGGAATATACTAGAATATACCAGAATACGTTCTCCCTCAAGATAGAGGCAGCATGACGATCTGGTGTTGTTTGGATTTAGTCGGCAGACGCTGGCTGCTTTAACCTGTTCTCCACTCTTTCTCTCTTTCTCACTCCCTCTCCTTTCCGGCGGTCGTTGTCGTCGCCGTGCTTGCTTGCCCTATCCTTTTTCGTGGCCGTCGTCCCGTTTATAGTCTGTTCTCCTCGTTCCTGTTCCTTTCTAACCCGGACCAATCGAAACAATGATTCGCAGGCGGCCTTGCGATAACGGTACTACTTTACTTTCCAGACTTATAACAAATGCGGAATTAACACTCCGAGTGACACAACCGACCGCCATGTTTCCTGCCGTATTATTTCTGACACGGAGGCGAACTGTCCCGACGACTATAAAGGGAACACGGAAGCCACCGAGCACGAAGCATTGTTCTCGCCGTTGTTCCTGTTAATTTCGTGTGTGTCTATTTCAGTTTGTCCCAACATGGCGTCGTTGGATGCTCGAGATGACTGGAAATGGCGTTAACATCTCGCGTCACCAACTTATTCCATCTCGACTCTCTGTTTACCATCGTTGGTTTCGAGCGCTGTTTCACGTAAATTGCCGCTGACTCGAGGCAATTACACCTCCGGTTTAAAACAGTTTAAACAATGTATTCAACTAATTGTTAAGTACATTTAACGTACGTAATAGTTCAATGTTCGTTACAAGTTCGAGGTTCGAGTTATTCCGAGTTCTAGAAGGTTATGTGTGCTCTGACAGTTCCGAATTAGGAACGGTTCTAAACGTTCTGAATATAGTATGTATCCTGACTAGTCTTAATACTTTACCGACCGGCAAGTATTTCCGAATTTTTCAAAGTCCATTGTCTTTGACATTCTCGGTAACGTTATCTAATAATTCCGTTACAAATTACAATGTAAAAGCAATTTGCTAGGCTTCACTTTGTTACAACTATTGAAAGTCCTAGTAATAGGCTTCGTTGTTTATATTATTTTTCAAAACAGTGTTCACATTACGAAATTATTAGGTATGTTCTTGTTCCGTACCAGAAGGGTTACGGAATCAAGATTTTATGGCGTAATTCAAAAATTGAACAACGTCTACTAACTTAGCGATTTCATTGTTCACGCGTAGGCTCGTAGAACGTTCCATTGAAATTCCTTGTCCAAGGATCTTTTTCCCGAAAGTTATGTTCCACTGCGTGTACGGAGTACGACTGGTCTGTTCCCCGTTTCGAAACAAAACATTCAACTTCCAGCCGTACCCCGACTTATTAATTGTCGAATATTTGTACTAATCGCGACATCTTCCGGGTGCGGACTAAAGATTAATTACTTATGCGCAATGGCACGAACTATTGCGTCTCTATCGGGAGACTAGAAGTCCCTTTGTCTTGCCGGTCATCTCGTGTCGTGTACGTTACCGAGCGAACATCGTGCGATTATGAACGTAAATTCAGTTTGTAGAAAGTCTTTAAGATTGTGTAAAACTAGTGCTTCGTAAATCCTGAACAAGTTCCAACATTAACACTAGAAACTACCAAACCAGTAATCTTGACTGGTCCCCTAGTTTTTTCTTTCGCAATTATTGAAGAATAATAATAATAAAATTGAAAATTGAAAAAGGGTCATTTGACTCACCGTGGTAGGTTTAGTATTAACACCGTACATATTGCAATAAGAATTATATGAAGTTTTAATAGATGCAGTCTCGTTATTGTTACAAAGCAGTGTCTATTGTTGGATTTATTGTTTGGTGGTTCTAGTGTTAACGACTTCGTAGGGCCAAGCATGCCGATAAATATCTTGAAAATAACAGTTTTACTGGATCGTGGCATATAATCCGTCACGATGTGTACACAATTCTAGACAGTATTCTTGGTAATTTCGGATGTGTCTATTTCAGGTTATCCCAACATGGCGGCGACGGATGCTCGGGATGACTGGAAACGGCGTTAACCTCTCTCGCGTCACGAACTCATCCCATCCCGACTCTGTTTACTACCGTATTTGTCCGAGGCTTGCTTGCACGATTTAAACTCTTTGAGGCACGGAATTGCAGAAAATAAAATTGCACGTAGCAATTGTGAAATTTCGAGATGGGTCGAAAAATATCCCACCGTGGATATTCACGCGTTAAAAAGGTGAGACACTTTTAACCCTTAGCACTCGAATGGCGCTTCTAAAGCTCCACTAAAAATTGCCATACTATTATTTAAACAACTTTTACATTACTAGGTTTGCGGTTAAAATACTGATAAAAATTTGGATGTTCTAAGTACGATTAACCTGTTAACTGGGGAATAAACTTTTATTAATAGTAATACTATTTTATTAATAGTAATCAGTTTCATATATACAAGACAAACAAACTATGTAGAATGGAGGTATTATAGGTGAAAATATTGTTTCGATTTTGGAATGGAATCGTTTCGAGTGCAAAGGGTTAATAGCACCGTGCCTTAAAGAGTTAAACGGTTGATCAGGGATTTTTATCTGAATCATTTCGACGTTGCGTCCGCGGGGCACCGGTCTGTCTGCGAATGCGATACAATGTGCATTTCGCTTGTAAATTATTGCCGGCTGTAATCTTTTTACAAGTGGCTATAAAAGCTAAAAGCGAGCGATTCAATGCGTCGCAGGCGAGATCGCGAAGCCCGTGCGCGCCTGTACACGTGATTTTCAACGACGAAGAAATAAATACGCGGGCGAAAGATTGGATCGGGTTGAGAACCACTGCTCCTCCCATCTCGCGTCCGGTTGTTACGCGTTTATCTTCTCACGTTAATGTTTATAAACAACAGTGGTTCCGCGGGATTATTGCATTTAAACATGCGCGAGATAACAATGCGAACACAGTACCGTCGATACAACGTGACGCTCGTTAAAACGACGCGCGCTTTTAACATTCGAATTCTCTTTTATACGCCCCATTATATATTAACCCTTTGCGCTCGAAGCAATTTTAATTTTAATTTTGCTTTCGACATTGAACATTTTTATTCTACGGAACCCTTTTGATATTTTGCTTAGCGAATGAAGTTTTAAATTTGCGAATGTTCATGCAAAATAAAATATGTTCCAATAAGACATTTAAAGAATTTATCGAATACGGACGAATTTCGTAACATGAACACTGTTTTGGAAAATATTAAGTTCGGAAAGTGTTCCAAGAATTCTTATAGTGAATAAATATTTTATTTAAAATAAAACTGAAGTTACTTTCCGAAGAACCTAAAATATTTATTTGTTCGGCACAGGGGGCTAGCGAGGTTAAAAACGCGTGGCACAATTCGGGGTACGAAACGTTCAAATGTTTACAGTAGTAGCTCAGCCGAGCAGTCTGCACCGGCGTTGAAAAAAGGATGACAAGAAAATCGGAAATACTGAGGATGCGTCGGCGACGGGTAGCAATGACCTTGGGCCGTGTATTGACTCGGACGTTCCATCTCTTTGTTCCCCGACGATCCGTCGGGAAAGTTCTTTCTGCGGATTGGTAGCCCGCGGCCGACGAACCCCGCCATGATTTTGCACGGTGCTCGAGTATAGTCCGTGTTCTGCTCAAGGTTGAACGATGTCTGGGAAATTTTTCGATTGAAATGCACGGCTAGAACTGACCGTTACAGGTCGGTTTCTTTATTAACGCGTAATGCTAGTCTCAAAAAATAAATAAAAACCGTAGAATTCGAATGTTTCGATAAGAGCGCGCGATTTTATGGAATTTTAATTCCAACGCGCCTATTTAACACTTTACCGACAGGCCAGTATTTCAGAATTTTAAATATATATTTAAGTAAATAATGTTAACGTTAACTGTTAAGGGATTCGCACATTTTTGGGACACCCTGTACACTAACTGTACATTGTATCATGAAGTGAAATGTCCGATATCAGAATGCATATGTATGCATCGTTTTAATAAAAAAAAGTTATTATCATCTACGAGATTATTGCAAATCAGTTGAAGGTGCACACGCACAAAGCTAACCTTCAAGTTTTATTTACATAAGGAGCTTTACTTTTAAATGTAATTTTGCTTGCGTATCGGTCCATCTGATCGTCGTGTAGAATTTTGATGCGATTGAGAGAAGGATCGTATCGACAACAATGGTCGCGATAACGTTAAACAAAGTGTGGTCGAAAATAACTTAAATAAATTAGACCTGTCAGTCAATGTGCGAAAAGCTCCAAAACAAAGATTATATATATATATATATACAATATATTATAATATATTATCAATATTAAAATAAATACATAAAATAATAAAATAAATATATTATAATATTAATATATTATATATAAGCGATCAGTAAGTGTAAATATAGTAAGACTAGTAATTAGTCTAGCAATTACTTGTTACAGTGTAAAAATACTTTCTGTATCACTATGTGCGTAGAGATAGAACGAAAGATACATAAGGAATTTATCGAAAAAGGACCGTTGCACGTCTGTCTGAGCACACGTGCACGTTTTGTTTTCCCACCTGGCGCGCGACACGCGTTTTTCCCTGTATACTGGGTGATCGGCAAAACAGTTGGTAGAAAAATTGAAAGGTGATTCCTCGGTAAAAGATACTCGTGAATCGTATCCAGACGAAGGCACGCGGAAGCCGAACATGACGAAACTTTTCAGTTGCGTAGCGCGTAGTGGAGCGTCTGTGAAGTTAAGGCACGTTTCGAACCGCGTGAGTGATTCACCGTCGGTAACTCGTTTATTTTTATCGATGGTGGGACACGTTCTCTCTTTTCGACAGCGAGTCTCTACGTAATTTTACCTACCTCCGATGAACGGATAAACGGGGTGGAACACGACCAAGAATATTCTGAGGACACGATCAGGAAGATTGCGAGGGACACTCTCACGGGGCGACACACGCCGGTTTCCGGTCTGTTTCTGCCGAGACGATTCACCCGGGGGACCAAGATTTTCTCACGACCCTGAACCTGTCGAGTCAGGAGGAAAAATGAATACGCGTTCGGTGCGCCGATAAGATAGCCGCGGACGAGGCTCATCGACGTCATGGGAAGAAATATTGACAGTGTCAATTTGACACCCTTGTTTTTGTGGCGAGTCGGATATTCCCCCGAGGCATCCGAGATAACGCGGGAAAGGATTAGGTACCGTCTTCGGAGACGAACCCGACTGCTGGATAAAATGATAAGACGGCGCAGGAACTGCATGGACACGGCTCGGTAATACACCTACTAAGCATTTAAATTGACTAGTATGTCTTAGAAAAATGACAAGATTATTTTTCTTTGTTGTAGAAATAGAAATACGCGAACGTGATACACACTGTGAAACATTAATGTAGTGCAACGTAAGTGAGGTTAGATTTGACAATACTGGTGGATAATAGGATACACAAATGCGGAGGAGCCTTACAATTTCATGGTAAAACGGTATATACTTTTAGTAATTAAAATTTCTGAAAATGGTCATTTAATTAGCTATGACAGGTTTAGTGTTAACCTTTCCCTGCACTCTAAACTGTGATACTTTTCAACTGTTCTATTTCACCAAAAAGTACACAGAAAAATATAATTTATCTGTTCTGAAATATACGTTTCATTATCATATAAATGTGCTTCAGTCCCCCTCGAATTGTCAGACTTTCTGAAAACAATCTGTCTAAAAATAAAATACAAGATATTGCTTATTCCATTCATTCAACGGTTTTCACACTAAACCTATCATTACCGACCAAATAACCGTTCCCAGATTCCAATCGTGTCGTGATTGTTTATTCTAGAGTAAACGAGTGAATGCTCATTCTGTGTGGATTGCAGCAGGTTTAAAAAACAAGGTTCCGGGTCAAACCAAACCGGAGATTACACGAACGTCGTACATGCGGGCAGATAACGCGTAATCAATGAAAATGTAAGCCGTGAAACGGTAAACAACGTTGCGTTAGACTAATGCAATCAGATACGTGCACGGCCGTCGCGTTCAGAATATTTTTCGCCGGCGAGGTTAGCGGTTAACGGCAGATTAACGCGATCGTTTTGTATCTTATCGATTTTTCCGAAGTGGCGGGTACCGCTCTTTTGTCTTCGGCCGACCTTAACGGTATCAATGTCACGCGTCGAAGATTCTCGCAAGCCGTTCGTACATGCATATTGACGATCATCGAATAGAGTAAGGTTATTAATTGCTCAATCGAGTTCGCTAGGAAGGGACACTTCCGATTCGATATAAATAACGAAGATAAAACGTCGTCGGGAACGGCATAACGACGTTCTGTACCGTGCCTTCTCTATCGACCGTTATTGCACAATCTTCCCGTGGAGGATTGAATCGGCGTCGAAGGTAACGACGTTTACACGAAAACTTCGTTATCCCTCGTTTTTCTCCTTCGATAATTTCACGTTTGCGCGGCCGAGCCTGATCGTTCTTAATACTAGACGTACCGAGCATTAAAATTGGCTAGTGTGCGTGTTCTCCAATAGAAATCACAAGATTTAATTTACCTTGATTTTGTTGTGCGAGTTTTATTACTATATACGATCACGCAAAGAAATCCATCGAATCGATTGCTAATTACAAAATTAAAAAATTGAACTGAGTCGTTTAATTCGCCGTGTTAGGTTTAGTGTTAACCTGCCGACGGATGCGACAACCGCCGTTTATCGCTAATATTAATTAGAATGCTTTACCTTAGAAAAATGACGAAGCTGCATTTATTTAGATTTTATGCAAGTGTTTATTAGAATGCGTTCGTGTATACAGAAATTCATTCAATCATCTCCTACATAAGCTGTGTTATAATTTCAATGATTATACAACAAAACGATACGAAATTGGTGATCGTACCAATCAACATGATCGGCGGTGGCAGGTTTTGTGTTAAACGACCTTATCCTTGGACAAGTTTTTCAATTAACCTGCTCCCACCGGGCAGGACGAGTTATCTCGTCGTTACTAATCATCGGCACCTGATTATCTTTCGCGACCCCTTCGCTTACCTGAAAAATTTTTTAGCCTTGAGATAGCAACGGATCGTTATCCTGCTAACTTATGAATTTACAGGTTATGAGCGTACACAGTTGTAAAACTACGGCAAAGTATTTACATTCTAATTACGAATAAGTGAAATCTACAATTTTTCATTTGCAAAAGCAATCCACGATATTACAATACAATTATCCTTATTTGTACTTTTTCTTTTTACAGAAACCGTAAATAATAGTTGCAGATTTTGTTGCGACGGTAACCAGGAAACTGTCAATTTCTTGGCAGTAAGATCTCTTTCTCTGTATTGGTATGGGAAGCAAATTGAACATGGCGGTACTCTCCGTAATGGCGCGCGACGTTACGGGGGTAAACTCCAAATTTCTTCGTATTTTGATTTTCCAAAGTGTTAACAACAGTGGGGAGAAAAGTTAGATATGAAATTCGGTCTTTACAGCGTCGCGCGACGTTACGGGGATAAACTAAAAATTTCTCTTCACTTTCTTTCTCACTTTGAAGAGACAAATTAAATATAGAAATTTATTCCCCGTAACAGCGCGCGACGTTACGGAGGTAAACTGCAAATTCCTTTGTATTTTGAGTTTCCTTAGCAGTGGGGTGAAAATTACCGTGACTGTACCGTTTTTTCGCATCGAGTTTTCTTTCCGTGAATCGTTGCAGGAAGTGAATTGAATATGGACGGTTTTAATCAGTGTCATCGTTTGGGCATGCCCTGAAGTGTTCGTTAATGATCTCCTAGGAGGCTAATGCTAGGTTAAACGTTACCGAGGCTGTGTAACAGTTATCCGTTAACGCGGTGTTGATTCATTTGACAGGCCTTTGTCTACGACTGCTGGTAACATCGGCTGCCATACACCGAGTGGCACCGGAAAGGCTACTCGGTCAGAATTGTGAAATGAACCGATCGTAAAGATTCATGAAGCGTCGTTAAATAACACTTATGTTAATGATGGCGCACACGTGCATACGGAGAACGGTTTGAATCGCAGAAACGCGACCCGTTACACGCCGCGGAACAGCGTCGATAATATGTACGCGGGACGCGTATGGCCGGCAGCCAACGATTCAAAAATTTCATGTTAAATCTAATTCGGTCGGTCCGAACGCGGCGCACGGAAAATCTTCCGTGTTCGAAGTATCGGCGTCCTTCCATTGAACGCGCGTCTCCTCGTCGTGGCCCCGTCCTCCACTTGAACTTCACCCAATCGACTATAACGCACGCTATAGTCGCTATAGAGCACCCGGCCGGAGTAGTAACTCAATATAAACAAACGGCCTGCGCGATCCGTTCGAGAGCTTTGACTGCGAATTCAATTCGAGCGCACCGCCGCTCGCCATGAGAGATTTTTCAAAAAATTCGAGCCAACATATAGGGTGTCCCTTTCAAATTCAAGCTACACCATTACTTTTATCGTTATCAGTAATACGAAAAGATTTGAAGACACCGAACGCTCCAGCAAAGAATCGAATTTCCTCGAGGATATATTTCTCAAAATTTCCAGGCATTCATGATAGAGGAGTGTTAGAACGAAACATAAATAAATTTTAACCTCTTTAGGGATGACGATCTTTGGTGTTTTTGTAGTGAAAATTTTGGTCAATTCATTATTTATAGTAACTATAATTATAAAATAACTAAACGTCTACATATGTGGCCAAGAGTCTGAAGATATTAAATGTTAACGTTTTACCAAATAAAGAAATTTTCTTAGGAACATATTTTAAAAAATTTTGACGTCATTGGTTTTTTCAAGGTCACACGAATATTAGTCTTGGAAGTTAAGTACTGTGATAACTATAAAAATATGCTTATTTAATTTGTAATACTTTATATTTATAATAATTTATAAATACACAAATTAAAGTAAAAATATATTTTTGCTTCTTAGAACCTTACTACTAATATTTTATTATGTAAATTTATTATGTAAATCGCACACAATTTCGTTAAGGAGGCTGCCCATGATTTTGAAAATATCAATGACCTTGAAATCGTTAATTACGTGACCTTGATAAAATGGAACACTTGCCACAATGTTTTTACCTTTCGACCTTATTGCATTTTACTCTAGGGTCATTGGCAATAGCGATTATAATTGCAAAAGAAATACATTGTTATCCGGTGCCGTCGCTAGGAATATTATTAATAAATTTGCGGCCATTCAAGTGTCGAGCCTAACCTATGGAAGACGCGGTACAGCAATGGCAACGAACGCGATAGTGGTGCATAGTCCCCTTGCGGCAGACGGTTTATAATATTTAATGCCCGCCGTGATATTTTTAATCTGTATTTGAACTCTCGGCGTGGTGCGAGTGTTTATGGTGATAGTACACCATGAGATAACTCTGCGTTCAGAAGATAGAAACTCCTTGAACTTTCAACGCCCTATGCGTATACAACCGATAAGGTTGTAAACTTAGAACTACCGCCGGTTTACGTACACATATATGCGTATAACGGAGGGATTGTAATCGCTTGCTTTGTAAAGTAAACAACCCATTCAAGAATAAAACCAGCTGTATTACATATTTATTTTATACATATATGGATATTTATATTATCATATTCGATAAAATTTCAGAATAAATGGTTTTGAATAATTATTTGCACTAATCTCATGTTATGATCTTTTTTAATTTCAAATGTAGCTATGTATCTAGACCAGTGAGGAAACATAACCTCTGTGAGGATGTTATTGACCACACTTTTTATATTCTTCTCAAGGGGACTGCAATCGCTTGCTTTGTAAAGTAAACAGCACATTCCAGAATTAAAAACATTATTACATATTTATTTTATACATATATGGATATTTATATTATCATATTCGATAAAAGTTCAGAATGAATGGTTTTGAATAATTATTTGAACTA
>CM052097.1:22129622-22157566 GCA_028453745.1 Agapostemon virescens | reverse complement strand
AATATCCCAGAATATACTAGAGTATACCAAAAATACTACAATATGCTAGAATATAGCAGAATATAGCAGAATATAATAGAATATTTTTTTCTGATTTTCAATATCCAAAAAATCGATTTTGTGAACACAGTAGTCCGATATATGTTTTACCCTTTATTCAAGAGCTTGTCTACGTCAAAATTTAATTCGCATCTTCGACGATAGTTTCACGCCTTTTAGTAATAATTGCAGCTAATTAAATTGGTTTAATTAAATTAGTTTGTTTCGGCAGCTTGATTTTAGTTAATAAACAAAAAGCGTGTATTTAACGTTAAGCGGTGTTCAACTGCAAAAATAAATGTTGTCTTTGCTCGATAACGACCCTTTTACACGTGTACATACACGTCCACCGTTTATTAATTTGAAGAGTAATTTTCAACCCCTTATCTGTCCGCACCCCTTTCAAGTGTAATTAACTGGGACACGAAGTATCGTTTGCAAAGATTTTTTACCGCGTTTCTAACTCGTCCCGGGATGCTAATTAATAGGTTTTTAAATGACTCTGCTGGATGCGAAAGCTGCTTAATCATTTTCTTCTAGACGATGATCTCGAAAGATGGACTATGCTGCTATGAATAATTTGCTTGCCAACGGATATAATCGATTTTAGGATAGACATGATTTATTAGGAGGCAGGTTAATTAATCAATGATATTTTTTGTTTTAAAATGAATTCAACTTTTAATTCCTTTTCGGAGGTTAGGAAAGTTCAATGAAAGGAATTAAAAACATCTTATGCTAAGTGACTCGATACGTTTCGTTTGCTATTGAATTGTCTTCCGTTGTTAGATTAAAAAACACAATGGCGTCTATCTTGTTTCAATTTACATAGCGAACAACCAAATAAGGAAATTAACATTGTTAATTTAACGATGTCAAAGACAATGCATATTTTCCTACGGTAAACTTTAATCTTGTTTAAAATATATTACTCGGTATTATACAAACGGTGAACTACGTTCTAACAGTCGCTTATCAATTTTTTTTCACTGTCCTAAACTTCACATATCGATCGTTGACAAATAACAAATTAAAAATAAAAATAAAAATAAAATTAAAATTAAAATAAAATTATTAAATAAAAATCGAAAATATAAATAGACCAAATGTAACATAATAATATTTCAATTCGGTTGCGATAATTAAAAGAAGCAACTATATACAGGAAACGATAATCGATGCGGAATATCGTATTATGATTTTGCATTAAAAACCAAAGGCCACGATCGACACGCGCACTTAATAAATTGTATTTGAAAGCCTCGCCGCGTGCTTGGCTGAACGCGATAAGTCAAGAGGTTAAACCGCCGACAGGAATCATGAAAAATGACATAAGGGGTTAGGAGGTGGGGGAGGAAAATTTTCTATCGAACGGAACGATATTTCTGAGTGGCTCTCGAGCTCGGAAAAGCCTGCACCACCGTGCAGAATCGATTATCTGGCTCCACAAAGTCATACATAAGAGAGGGGTCGAACGTGACCCGGCATCGGCGGGTCGAGGGTTAAAGTCGTTGCACAGCCGACAGCTCGATGATCGCGTGTAGGAAGCGTTTCCTGTGTTTTTCAAGGGGAAGGTTAACTACGAAAGGTCACCAGACACACAGCTCGCACACGCAGAAACGTACGCAACGATTCATCGTTGAAAATGAAAGGGAGCGGGGGGAAAGGGGGAGGAACATCGTTTTGGCCGAGTTCGCAAAATCGCCGTGGCCATTTTCTCAATTCCGGTGCGAGTTTCCGCGAATAACGATAAATCACCTCTAGCTCCACCTTTCCGAATACAACGAGCTCTTTTCATACAGGGTGTCCCAGAAATGTTCGGGTTCCTTGAACGGGGCGATTCCTCGGGCTAATCTAAGAAACTTTTCCCTTTGCGAAAATGTCGTACGTAGCGTCGTTTTCGAGTTATTAACGAAAAACTCTCGACCAATGACAGCGCGAACGTCTGTTACAACTGCGCTCTAATTGGTCCATGTTTTTCGTCGATAACTCCTCCACGAAGCCCTGGAGCACATTCTCGCAAAGGAAAAAATGATTTCGGATCGTGTCAGGAGTCACCCCTTTCAAGTAAGGAATACAATATTTTTTTAACACCCTGTATACATTCCTGAGACGATTTCGAGACACTTCTTCCTTTGCCAATTCGTCGTCCAACGCTTCGTTTTAGAGTTTTTAGCGAAAAACTGTCGACCAATGACAGCGCGAACGTCTGCGAGAATTATGCTCCGATTGGTCCATGTTTGTCGTTTATAAGTCCTCGGAAAGGGGTGATTCCAGGGGTTACTCTAAGAAACTTTTTGGTGAGAATATTGCCTGTGTCCAGTAATGGATAACTTACTGCCGGCTTTACACTTGTGCCAATCGATAGGATTGTTCGACGACCACCCCCTTTGCACCTCTAGAAAAGGGTTGAACAGGCGAATCGCGAACGTCACGGTATTCGCGAGAAGAGTATATCACGTGTCCGGCCCCCACGGTCATTGGGAACACGCATAGCGATATGCTGTGTCGCATAGCCGCAAATATAATGAGCCGCTAAAATATTCGTTCGCCACTTAAATCAGAATAACCCTTTTTCTACCTGCACCAAGTGACTTGACAATTGTTGTTGTTCAATGAAGATGTAAACATTGAATTACTCAATGAAAAAAAATTTCAATCGCTAGAAATTACATGAAAAAATAATGCAAACCCTTTTTACAACTGTTTTAATTCAGCTCGTAGTAAATTTAATTTTTAAAAAGTTATTCCGACTACAATGGCGTTCGAATAATTTTGTGGTTCATTGTATTATTAATAGAGATGAGAATTCGAAAATTCATTTTATTCGGGGCAACCGGTGCATTCCTCAGACAAATCGCACTACCGCGAAACAGCGCTAAAAATTCTATCGACACCCTGCACTGTTTACGCTTGCGGCGAGGAGAACAATGTTTTGACACGAATATGCGTGAAAGCACGAGCGAATGAGAAGAGGAGAGTTAGAGTAGGCGAGCGAGAACGCGAGAGCTAGGGCATAAGAGCGTGTGCTTGTTTTAAATATGTCTGCGAGATAAACAAAGAAATGGTGCAACCGACCGACACGGAGTGCCGTCTTCTCGTTATCGCAAATATTTGTGTTTACAGTGCACTTCGCATCCGAAGTGCGTATATTTGTTGTTTACACTCGTGCCGAGAAGGATACGCGACGCAATTTCGACGAAAACCACGACATGCCAGGCATTACGGATTCGCGTGGAAGGATCTAACGATCTCTCCGTCTCCCGAAGTTAGCGCGACGTACTTATCCCGATAGTTGACAACACTGGTTCATATACAACACTAAAACACCACTAGCACTATATTTTTGTAAGGCTCTTCCCCTCAAATGTGGTTATGGTGTCGTCTTCAACTTTGTCTTCAAGTTTCGACCTTGTTTCCAACTTTAACTTCGACCTTGTCTTCAGCTTTCAATCTTGTTTTTAACTTTAACTTCGACCTTGTTTTCAACTGTAATCTCGGACCTTGTCGTCAACTTTCAATTTTGTTTTCAACTTTTGTCTTTAACTTTCAACATTGTTTTCAACTTCGTCGGTGCCCCATCATGCGAAGATCAGTATTCCTCTCCCACGTCACTTCTAACATCAACTGTAGTATCGCAGAAAAAACGAGGGCCCTGACCGGGAATCGAACCCTGGACTTTCTGGCGGTAGCCGATCGACTGCCGCACCGACCCACGGAGCTCTCACTCTCTTCCTAATCTTCTAACTCTATTTACTCTAGAAATCCTGATCCCACATATAATTTGATTTTTTACTAATTTAAAAACTATTTTTGAATAATGCTACGGTAACTTTTACTGACGTTTCAAAATCACCATATGACTGCAAGAGGTTAACACTAATCCTACCGAGCATTAAAATTGACTGGTGCATTATATATTACATAGTGTATCAACGTTATTAAATATTAAATTGACTATTATAAATATAATATGATTTAATTTATTCTTTGTCGTAAAAGTAGAAATACACGAACGTGAAACACATTGTGAAATATTAATGCATTGCTTCAAAATGAAAATGGGGTTAGGTTAAGGTTCCCCGAAATTGTTACACAAAAAGATCTGAAAATAATCGCTCGAGCTTCCACGATAGATACAGTGTTACAGAAAGAAATTACCGTCAGGTTCAGCAAAGTAATTATAGAGTGCGTTTACCTAGAGCCAGCTTGTGGTTGACCCCAGTGGACATAAGCAGAGTATCACAAGCGAAACGGCGAAGAGTAGGAATATGACGGTGAGAAACCGGCGGATCTCGAGCGTGGCGTAAATATTATCACGACTCGTTCGGCCCGCTAAAATAATCGACGGCTCCCTAGACGTGTTGCGGGGCCGATAAAGCGGTAAACAGAACGCGATCCAGATATCATTCGGACGGTTATTTCCGTGGAACGTGCCCGCCGATATTTGTTTCTCTATTCCGTGAACCAAAAGGCGAACTCGAACGCGCAAACCTGTACGCAGATTGAACAAACGAACGGGGGCGAGGCGGGCCTCCGTGTGGTACACGGTGAATTTGAAATCGAGCCGCGCCGGTTTGTTCGTGTAAACCGAAAATATTCGAGGATTATTCCGTGCACGAGGTAACCGAGAAATCTCCTCTCCCTCTTCCTTCGTATCCGCCGCCACGATTAACCGTGTGCGCACGTTGTACGGTTTACGAAGCTGTATGTTACGGTCCTATCCACAAACCGGGAACAACGTTCGAAGAACGTCGACGCGCTGGTTTTCTTCGCACCAGGTTTTACGTTACAGGAAGAGGCGTTGCTATTGGCTGTTCGGAAAGTTCGTGCCGATTTTCGGTAGGTGGCATAAAGATAGGTCTGAACGTATTAGAATTACTGAAAACAAGGGACATGCGTTTCGTTGTGTGAAGTTGCCGGTAAGATGGGTAAAGGTTGTAAAACAGCACTTATAGAATTTAATAAATATATGTACCAAAACTTAAATGTGGTGCGTTTCAGTCTTCCGTTAAAGTGAATTACGAACTTTCTGGACAACCAAATATTACCAACAACAAGGTAGCTATATCGAATCTGTTCTATTTTTGTTTTTCAATTTTTGAACGAATCGAATAAGGATGTTTCAGCTTGTTGTATTGTTACGTTGACAGGTTTATGGCGATGTCCCTAGAAACTAACCTAGCAAACGTTAAAAGACAAGAATATAGATTATATGCAAGTATTTATTAGAATGTTATAATTTCAATAATTATGAGATAAAAATCATTCATTCTTTTTAAATGAAATATTAGCTGTCACGTTGAAAATAAATGGTAGTTTTCTTTTTCAAATTAGTAGCAATAAGTGGACTGTCTTTTCAACGACATTTTTCACGAAGCACTAAAAATGATGGACCGTTGTTAGGCGCAAAATGGATCAATGAAATGTTTTCTCATTTTTTGTAGAAACTACAAAGATCGAATCTCCTCTAATTCATGCGTCCTGCCAGTCTTCTGATCGAAGGAAAACCGTTGAAAATGGACAACGGATAATACGAACCAGTACACGGTCGGATCGTCGACGATTCTACTAGGAAAGCTAAATATTTATTGTTTCGCGTTCGAAGTATGGCTTCTTCGATCGGCGCGTCCCACGTGACCGTACGAACACGTTCCCCCCGCAAACACAACGTGTCCTTATCGCGGTTGCTTTTCTTTTCTCTCTTATTTTTTTCTTTCTCTTCTCGATGGCGGTTGGCGCGAGCTCCGACCGCTTCTCGTTGTTTTTTTTCTCTTCTTCTTCTCTCCTTTCCGTCGAGCTTGTAATTAGTTTTGTGTGCGTGCGCGCAATCTCTTTTCTCGCCGTTGCACGATGGTGGTTCAACAATCTTGGCCGTTTTAGAACTGGCCGCGAATTATTTATAAAACGGCTGCACCTTAACGAGTTATCTGCATGCTAAGTGAACACCGCTCGACACGGCTCGATTCTGCCGTACAATGTTCCGAACGCTGCTCTCGCTGGTTGGACGATATCCAAATGTTGCGAACAAAGGTGCGAACGCTATTTCCTTGGAATAGACAACTACAGGGGAATTCAATTTATACCTTAAGCCGATAACCCCGGTGATCACTTTTCAAATCTCTTTTTTATAACCTCACACTTCTATTGACAAAATAGAAAAAATTATTGTAGATTTTTAAGTCTCTGAATATTCAGCTTAAACTGTTAAAATTTATTAGTTCAGTTTAATTAAATAAAAAGTAGGTGTTCATTTTATGAAGTTGATTTTTATTTGACACTAATTCTATAGTGTCAAAATTGGCTTTGCAGATGAACTTATAAAAGTGGCAAGACTAAATTTATTTAGATTTTGCGCGCCTTTTGTTATAATGTACAATTGAATATAAAAATTTGTTAAGTCGAATATTCCTATGAAGACATTTTATAACTTCAACAATGATTAAATAAAAAAATCTGAGAAGGCTTAATTGAGCCGCTGCGGTAGGTTCAGTAGTAATACATTTAGTGTTACCGGGATTTGAAATGTTATCCCATTTTGCAGGGACAACGGCGTAGATCAATGCGGTCCGGATTAGCGCAACAAGATCAAACCTACCACCTCGCGCTGAACCGAGGACAAATTGCTCGGCTAGACCCATGAACGAGGGCAACACTGCGAGCACGCACTCGCACCAACCCGTGGAAAATAGGTTGCTGCGGTTTTTATAATATCGTTATGAAAGTATCGCTAATCGATTATAGTTAGAGTGCAATAGGTCAGGAACAGCCTCTGACTGCAGCTCGACCTTATGCAATCTGTTATATATTATGCATTTGCGATTTGTCCGGATATTGCGCAATATAAAAACGACAATGAATAATAAACGCGTAATAAAAGCACAACAATAATAATAGAAGTTTGAAAATTAGCAACAAAAATAAAACGCCAACTTCAAGAACTTCGAAGTCATTTTCTGAGTTCTAATGGATTTTAATGCAAGTATTATGCACGTGTATAGGGTGTCTCGTGAAGTTTCAAGCAAATTGAAATGGGAGATTCCCGAGACGATTCTGAACAATTTTTTCCCTTGCGAAAATGTCGTATTCGGCTTCGTTTTCGAGATATTAACGAAAAACTCGGACCAATCAGAGCGCGGACTCACGAAACGCGCCCGCTAGTAGCCGCGCTCTGATTGGTCAGTGTTTATCGCTGATAACTCGAAAACTAAGCGTCAAATCGCAAATTGGCAAAGGAAAAAGTTTCTCAGAATAACCCCAAGGATCACTCGTTTCAATGATCTTGAATATTTTGGGAACATCATGTATATACGTGCGCGAATCCATATCGAGCCGGTTTAGCAAATTACAGTGTCAGCATTATTGGCTGCCGTTCACTTATGGAAATGTAGATTGTTTTTTTGCCACTCGAATTCACACTGCGGAAACGTTGCCGAAAGAAAATAAATTAGAAAATAGATTACTTAGATCGGACGATAGCGCGGAACCGAGAAACTTTTCGCTTAACCGAGGTGCGAAACTTTCCTCAATAATTCTCTGCGAAATTTCATTCAGTTCTGCATATTATAAAATCATTCCCCTCGGACAATTAGATCGAGTACTATAAATACTGTGGAAACAGGAAAATATACTGTATCCACTGTGACTGATTTTGCGGTAATGCGATACTTACACAATTTGTTTAGAACCGTCGGAATTAAATGCATCAGTTCGGTGACTGACATTTACCGTCACCGATAGATATTTGTCTTCGATGTTCCGACATTTGTCTTCAAAAGGTTAAACAGTGACTCTAGCGAGTAATAATATTCATCCGTTCCATTATTAATATTTTGCACATTGATTCAAATGCATTCAAATGCAATGATGATGAAAATTGCCTGTTCCGATTCATTGAGACACAATATTTAACTTCACGGGATCACATAACTATTATTAATCTCTAGACCGTAGACTTTACACATTCGTGACAGAACGAGTATACTCGTTACCAAAAGATGGCGTACTTCGTGTAACGACGAGAGTATACATATTATGAAAAATGATACGTCTTGTCCAGTGACAAATATACTCATCATGTCCGAAAGGGAATTACATTTGTCGTTAAATATAAAAATTGAAGAGAAAATAATTAAACAGGTAAATGTACATTCGTGACACGAAGCGAAAACAGTAAATAGGTTAAGAGAAAATTTAATTTTTATGTACATTCTCTTTCCGGTAACTGACACGAGCAAATTTTTATTTCGCATAAACATACTTTTAATTGTAAATTGAAACAGTTCGGCATAATAAAATGTTGCATGCACGGGCAATGAAAGCCGAAAGCACGTATTTTTATAAGGTTCGAATGGGACAGGGGCGACACGCATGCGCGACAGTTTGCTCGCGCATTGTCAAGGGACGCCAATTATAAAGGCGGGAATTTCAGTTTGGGCGTTCTGTTGTTATCAATGTTATCTCGTTTCGTCGGAACCAACCGGCAACACGCGGCACGTTAATTGCAACACGTATATATATATATATATACACATGCACCTATATACTACACACAACGTACGCGCGCGCGCGTGTGCATGTGTGTCGTCTGAGCGAAGTGTAAATCCGCGTGGCAAAAAACCGACAGCTGGGTTATTGTATCCTCGTTCCGCGTATCGCCTGAGAAGCATGATTCATTCGCTGGCGCATGAAACACCGGCCCCGGAGTTACTACGCAACTTATGGCAGTCACGAATTCGAACGTTTTCTCGTTGCATTGTCCTTTTGATATCGTGAGTCACGCCGCCCGTTGGAAATTCACTTTTCACCCGCGAAATCGTACGAGAGTTGCGCAAACACCGAACTACACAAAAATCAACCATCAAATTCGTTCCTTCCGCCATCTTAATTGAATGCGGATTTTATAAATCTGTCACTTGAATTGAGTCCGAAAGCTTGAACGATCTTGCTTCTATTAAATTGTACATGACGAATATTCAATAAAAATATAAGGTTTCAAATATTTTCTTTAGCTACCAGTTGTCCAGAAACAAGTAAATTAGCTCATAATTAATTGAACGACTCGTACGTCGCCGACGCTCAATGCGTTAAAATCGTTAACGCGACCCATCTAAATTAAATTCTGTTTAGAATTCTCGAAATGCAAATATGTCCAAGGACGGTCACGTCCATTAGATCTGCAATTCATACTGTGTATTCTCGCCGGTATTCTGTGTCTGTATGAATTTTTAATGAACAGTATCGAGGGATAAAACGGACAATGCCACACGATTCGACAGGTCCCAGACGGAAAAGCATTCTTTCCGTCGGCGGAACGGCTCGGGGTACGATAACGGTCGGTGCCGCGTCGAACGGTAACGGTTGAATTCGTCTCGTTGGCCGCCTATCATTAAGCGCTGATTAATTGATTGAAACAGGACACCGTATACGTACACACGCTGTCTGTTCCAGAATTGGGTAAACAGAGACGTACAAGCGCGTGTCCGTGCGCGCGGATATATTTCCGTACAGCATGTACGGCTTCGATTATTGGTTCGACAACTGCCAGTGAAATCAAACAAAAACACACGCGGTCGCTCGAGTGCCGACGCACATATTGGAAAACACTTTTTTCCCACCCGTTACACGTGTGTTCCCCCGTTTCATCGAACAGCCGTACTCTCGCGGGCAACGCGATTTCGAGAATAGAGTTTTTCTTTGCCAAAGAAGAAAATTGAAATTCAACCGTCTAAACCGAAAATATATGTGTCGGGTAATTATTTGTGGATCGAAGTACAGAGTTCGTGAGAATGGAATAGCACGTATGTGAAATTAGGATTGCCGAACCAAATACGTTTGGAGGTTAGAAAGTGTCAAAAGGCTCCGTGGGTCAGAAAGAGAAAGAGCAAGCGAAAGAGAAACAAAGCGAAATCAAAAGAGGACCACAATCCCGAAGAGAAAAAACTGCTAGAGAGAGCAGTAAGGAAGAAGATGATGCTCCCGAAAAAATGTGTCTTATGGTGGCTACTGAGCGAGGCCAAAACATACAAAAAAGACGAAGGCGACGTTGCGACGGACATTCGAGGGGCGAGCGTCGTTACAAGGATGATCGAGAGTGTGGAGTGTGGAGTGAGGAGCCCCAAAACAAACATGTATGGAGATAAGGAAAAGAAGTATTGCTGTTTCTATGAATACAATATATCCGGCATCAACAGCCACAGGCATGTATATATTTGTAGCAGAAATTAATCTACAAGATCCTAGCATATAAAATAAAAATAAATAAATTTATTAGGTGCGCTATCCTTTCGCCGGGGACTGTATATATAGGAGACATAATATTGAACGAGCCATAATACTCGCACAACGAAGTTTTAATAAATGCACATTGCTTCTCGTCGTTTTAAGAGTTCATAACTATCGTAAGATCCAGGATTAGGTATTATAGCCGCCGTAACCGCGGCAGAGTATAGGCGGTATAATGAAGTCATCGCGAAACTGTGAAGTTTTATACACTTCCATACCACTCAGGCGAGTCTATGTAATCGACCAAGTACCGTGCGATGTAACCAAAGTTCTGTCAATTGTGAGATAATTTTTTATTCGCTGCAATCGCTTTATACGGCGACTCATTGCACTGTCAATTTCTACGGTCACTCTTTCGAGAAGGATTTCCTTGAAAATATAAAATTTCAGATATGTCATTTGAGATATGACTTATAGTGCGCGGATATGATTTCTAGCAACGTTCGAAAAGTTACAGCATTGCTCAATGGCGACGCCGAGAGGGGGCCGCGCGTTCACGAAATGTAAATGGTTTTTCAAACGCTAGATCCGAACTGGCGATTGTCAGAAATGTATGACGGGTACCGAGAGCGCGAACGTGTTCAATTAACTTCACGTTTCAATTCCTGCGCAGTTCACGTAAGAATGTCACGTTCCGCCGTGCAGCGTAATAAACCATCGCCTTATTCTTTTACAGCGACGTGCCGTGCACAGCCGTCTATGAGATCCGAAACGTTTTAATTAAAGCACGGAACGGTGAATGGACTTCGTTATTTACGCGTGTTCCGTCGCTTCGCACGGCGGCCACGAACAATCCGACAATTAGGTGCGGATTCGTTTCCTCGAATATCCCGAATTAGCTTTGCAATTTCGAGTCTACGCTATTTTCGATAAATAATATATTCGTTCAACCTTACTTTAGAAAAATAGCAAGAATGTCTTACGGACCTCGTAAACCTACTGTTAACACGTTGAATGCCACGGGGGTCACCGGTGACCGGCACCGTTACATCCTTTAAGAACGGCTATCAATAAATTAACAACATTGAACATTAACGCAGTACTGCCAAAATTAACCAGATTATAGTACGAGGTGAAAACTTTAATTTTTAATAACTAACAATTTTGTTCAATAACGCTGATTATTTCAACAGGTGTTAAACTATTGTACAGTCTATGATAGTTTACTGTCTATCATCAATTCCGTTAGGCAAAAACAAATGAAAAAAGATGGTTGGAATGATTGACACTTGCCAATAGTTGCACTGTGCAGTTTTATTCGATCCTTCGTACATCGATCAATGACACGTACAGAGGATAGTATATCAGTATCGATAAAACGCGATGTATACATTCTTCGGCGCCGGTCACGGGTGACCGTCAGCAGAAAGCACGCTACCAGATAACATACACCCATAGACAGCAGCGAATCAGCGATCGTGCGAGCAACTAACTTCGTATAAGCATGATATTAACGCCGGTCACCGGCGACCGTCAACTGGATACATATGAACCACCCCTGTCTGGTGGGAAAAAGTTGCAGATGAACGAGCAGCACGGTGTAAGCAACAATTTTGCGTCGGTCACCGGTGACCGTCAACGAGAGCCCTGCTAATAGATGAACATATGAATGAACGGAAATGTATCCGACATATTATGAACAATAATTTTTCATCGTCGCCATCATTGTTTTACAAAACACTATTTTATGCAAACAGAATTATAAGTTCTTGAGATAGGATAACGTATGAAAAGAATATCTGCAGAAACTGTAGACCGCGAATCGTTTCACTTCGGCGAGCCATTAACGCAAAGTAACGAGAGAAGTTTAGAATGGATTTCAGCGCGATAGAAAGTGGAAATAGAAACTGTTGAAAAGTGCTGCTCGTTTTGTACGATTCTATTAAGAATATTAGCGCACAGTTAATATACCAGCCGGACTATCCGGAATTTCGAATGGCCGATCAAAGCCGCCGTCGGGCTAAATAGTCGACGTGGAACCGTGGCGCGCGCGAACGAGTCGGCGCACGTTTGGTCGGCGAGTTTGGGGTTATATAAAATGTTTAAAAGATAAAAACGGCCGATACGCAAATGGTCGATGGTGCGCGGCGGCCGGGCAGCAGGTTGCGTTCTTTCGACTGTTTCAGTGGTCGGATTGCGCAACCGTCGGAGCTCCGAGCAAGATAAAAAATATATATTCGAGAAAAAGCGACGCATAGTTGCGTAGGTCGCGTACGTGCAACGAACCGGCCGCAGACGCGGCCCCGTACGAGTGATAAATGATAGCGAGGTTTTTGATCGCGACCAGAACCCCACTACCACACCGCCCGGTCTCGACGAGTTTAATCAAGTGCGCGCGAAGAAAATACGCGATGTGCACTCGGCTTGCCTCCTCGATAAAACGTGCTCTTTCCACGGAAGCCGGCTTCTACCTGTGCGCCAGACACGGATTCTCTCGTACCGATGATCATCAATGGAAATTCTCCGCGCGTCCTCGTCACGATTCTCAAACCGGCGCGCGACCGTACTCCGAGACTCGCCGAGGAATCTGCCTAAGGACATAATCGGTTCTACGATTTTTCCTGCAGTTGCAAAACGCTCGCAACTGGCCCTGAACTTGCGCCATTTTGGTACCGCTTCCGAGTGAGAAACACAACAGCAACGGACCCGATAAACCCAACCATTGTTACCAACTCGCACCAAGAAAAAAAGAAAACCGTTCTCTGCCAAGTTTTCGCATTTACATTCTTGGTCGCCGTTCAAACGGTCTTCCGCACTTTGTCTAACATCGCGCTTCACGCTTTCTATCATTGTAAGTGTCTGCCTAAGTTTCTGACTCAGAATCAGAAACTGAGAAACAATCAGTTGGTCGCACCAAAATTTAAATCCAAAAATACACAATTCTAATGAAAAAGATTCTTAATGCAAAACAGCCCTGGACAAGACGTCAAAACCAGTAGATTATTTTCAATTATTTTTTCCAGAATCTTTAGTAAATTTTATTGTAAAAATAACAAATAATTACCATAGTTATTTGAAAATTGAATTTCAAAGGGTTAAACCGTGCTGCAGCTATTTTCAGCGGTGCCTGAGAGTCACCGTTTGATTGCAAAGGGTTAAGTGTCTTCCCTGGTAATCAATAATTTGTATTCGAAGAATCCAGACTTGATTATTATATGCTATTCGGCGGAAAATTAGTGTCGGTCACCGGTGACCGTCGGCAGAAGATGTTCTCGTGAAAGCTAAATGAGTAAAATGAAACGGGAAATGACGACCAACGTAGTTAAAATGATTATCAAGTGCCGGTCACCTGTGACCGGCAACGGAACGCGTCCTCATCATCCCTGGCTGGTATACATGATAAACGAGGCATCGTCGAGGAATATATCACGAGTACAATTTGGACGACGGTCACCAGTGTCCGTCGGCAAAAGCTGAAGAATGCCAAATGAGCGAAATCAAACGTGAAATGACAACCAACGTGGTTAAAACGATCGTTAAGTGCCGGTCACCCATGACCGACAACAAAATACGCTCTGATCACCCATGGCTGATATACGTAATAAATAAAACATCACCGAATAATATATCACAATTTACAATTTGGACGACGGTTACTGGTGGTCGTCAAAAGAAGACATGCTAGTCATCAACTGATAAGATAAAAGGAACATTAACGAGCAATATATCGTAGGGCGATCATCTTAAGAATATGCGCTTATCGATTGCTATAAATTGTAAACAATGTAGAAATTTAACGTCAGAAGATGACATGCTGATCGACCGTAGTCCTACGTAAAAGTAGAGTGTTGCACGAACGAGTAAGACGATGGAAACAGAGATTCGTCGTCGGTCACCGGTGACCGGCAGTACGCGTTGTGGACCGGACAACGTATCGAGGAACGACGCGACGTAAATAAAAGTTTTTCGACAGACGTGGCCGGTAAACAACGCGCTCGAACGAGTGACAAGCTGGCTGGGATTATTCATGGTTCATCAAATACGCGGTTATTTATATTTACATGATGTATTTATACCGCGCGTCGTTTCACCTCTTCGACGCGTCCTAACAGCGGTGCAGCTCGGCAGGGATAAGTTTAAAGATTGCAAGAGGCATTGCCCCGATGGCGTCTCGCTCGCGCTGCGAGAGAGCCTGCCTCTGCCTCCGCTGGGAAACAACGGGGATGGGTGGGGGTGGGGAGGGGAGGGGAGAAAAAAAAATAGGAGAAAAACAAGGCCCCCCTGGAGCGTTCTGAAACGTGAGTTGGCCAGCCTGCGGACGGTTCTATCGCGCAGCAGCCCAGCTGACAGCCCAATCAGCTGTAACCGTACACAAAAGCGTCGTCCAACAGGTCCGCCGAGGTCTCGCGCCCCGAACCGAAAACCGAAGCGCACCGACACACCAATTTCCTAAAGCCTTCGGTTGTTAATTAAAGATCGACCGAAACGGCTGTTTTTTACCTTCCTCCGGAACGGAAGAAAGCAAGAAACCAAAAAAGACGCACACTCGAACAACAACGGTTACTCCGCTAATTAAATATACTCTCCGTAGGTTTCCCCTTTCGGTAAAATTCAAAGAGACACACCGTCCCGACGATAACAACGCGAAAGGGTTGTCGATGAAAAAAGAAAGAAAGGGAAAAAAAAAAAAAAAGAAAACATTGCACGTCTCCGAGGGGCAACTTAATTGAACGACGATTAATTTACTGTACCTGGAAGTAGCTGCGAGAAAGAGAGAGCCTCGGCGTCTACACAGAAGTTGCGTGCGCTCCGCGGATGTGAATTAATTCGTGTACGGAAATCCCGTGGTCGCGTTCATTAACCGTATTCACTGAACGTCTGAGAGGCGTTCATCGCACGCGTTGCACACCGATCGAATGAGCGGTTCCCTGCGCGCCCATAGCAACCGAACAAAAGGGGGTTCTTCGCGCTTGTTCGAAACCCCAGAAATGTCTTCGCTCTCGAAAAGACCGAAACCAGAGGAAAAATAACAACCGACGAACAAACGAACAACCAACCAATCAATCAAACAAACAAAAAAAAAAGAAGAAAAATAAATTTAACGAAAAGAAAAACAAGAGAAAGAAGAAGGGGGGGGGGAACACGATACTCGAAAGCGACGCACGTGTGTGGTATCGACAACGATGGTCGGGAAACAAGTGACAAAAACATTCGTCGCGCCCCGGGGACGCGCTGGTCTAGCGCGACACACGCTCTACGCCACTGCAACTTAAATAAACACACGCTGGGAGAGGAACCAAGCGCGGAGCAGCGGCGGCGGCGGCGGCAGCAGCAGCAGCAGCCAGTAGCTTCGAGTTTAGTTAATTCGGGTCATCGTCCTTCGTCGCTCGTCGTGCATATTTAATTTTCCATGCGAGCGTCCTGACGGCGACGAAGACGACGACCACGACCACGACCACGACGACGACCGACGACGACGACGACCACCACACGACGGATGTCGCTTTCAAAGTGAATCTCTCTCGCACACATCGACGGGCGCGCGCTCTCCGTGCGCATCCACACGCGTCGTGTGTTCTCGGTCTATTAAATTCGAAAGGCGCTCGTCGGGCCACGACTCGAGAAACCGTACGTCGAATTACGATCGATAGCTCGAAGGAAAATAGACGCGCGGACCATTCCGCGAGCCGTTTCCCCCATGGACGAGGAAACAATTCGAACCGACCGCGGTGCCAGGGGCTTCGCCAAATATTTACGATGGAAAAATCGATCGAGGTTCGGGCCGTCGGAAAACGCGAGAAACGTTACGTCAATTGCTCTCCGACGCTGTCTTGCTGCGACCACATACACACACAAACACACACCACACACAAGAGCGCGCGCGAGCACGGACACATACGGGGTGTCCACAGAGAGAGAGAGAGAAAGAGAGGAGATACCCCCCTACATATACGTACACACACACACATGTATACGAAGGCACACACAACACCAGGGGACCATGTCGCTGGTTTTTTTTCTTCTTCTTCGCCGCCGAGCCAAGGATCGCACACGAGGAAACGCGTCGCGAGTGCGCATCGCAAGACAATTACAGTCCCCGAGAGAGTTTTTATGACGCGGAGGTTGAATCAGCTGCGAGTGTGTACAAAACACGGAGCGAGCGCGTATTATCTGGTGACATTGTCGGTCGGGTATTAGCGATAGAATTTATCGTCGCAACCGATGCGTATTGCGATGTCGCCGCGGGAACAACATTCGTTTGTTTACGGAGAACCGTCGGGAGAGCGTAAAAAATCGGGTTCGAGAAAAAAAATATTTTTTTTTTCACTGCACGCGCGACCCGAGGAAAATCGGTTCGACCGGTAACTGGTTCCGACAGGGATCACGATTCGGCTAGTTGATACGACCGAATAAAAGAATCTCGATCGTAGAGAGACGACACACACGTACACACAATGTATATATGCACACATATATATATATGTGCACACATGTATACACGTCACACTCACACACGCGTGCGGACGTGATGACGGGACCGTTCGATATGGCAGAATTTGCACTGTTACCAAGTGGAAAAGTTCTAATTGCAGGGCGAACAAGAAAATCGGAACGCCGACGAGAAGTCGGGAAGAAGAGGCGAGGGCGTAACGCCGCGAAGCGACGGCCCTGATCTTCTCTCGTGGAAGGCAGCTGACAGGCTCCCGTCAGCTGAGAGCGTACACAAAGTCCGACGCCGTATGCGCACGTATACTTTCAATCCTCCGTTCGTTCCCGAGGAAGAGGTCACCGTCACACGAGACTCCGCGCATCGCGACTCGATCGAACGGACTATTTACCAAACCAGGCGAATCGTTGCGCTTCGGACATCCGTGGGGAACAACAAAAACCGAGAGAGATAGAGAGAAAGAGAGAGAGAGAGGAAAAAAAAAAGAAAGAACGGAAAGATCGTCGAAACAAGTACTGCGTTGTTCCGAGCCTTTACGAACAACGTTTTTCTTATGCCCGCGCGTGCAGTCACGACACACCGAAGGAACCCAAGGCTTGGCTTCCCGCCGGCGAGATTAACGGGTTTTGTTGTCCGACGTGAAATCCGTTCCCGACAACAGAATTCGTTTTTGTCCCCGCGGTGAACGCAGGACCCCGGGAAGAACCTGCGTGTGTACGGCTGTCGGCAACGGGAAACGGGTCGACCGCGTTGCGAAACGGTCGCGGAAGGATTCGGAGCTTCGAGAGAGCTGGTTGATAGGCGGTGTTGTCGAGAGGAGAGAAAAAGAGCGCGTGCATGAGACGAGGGTGCATCGAATCGACGGGGGTTTACGCACCTCCATATGCATCCGTGGCCGCGGCAACGAACGACGACGCGTGTCCTCGGCCTCTTCGATGCCTCGAGCCTTTGATCCCGGATCACGGTTCCCTCGTATTCGCGAAATGCCGCAAACAACGACCACGACGACTCGTTTTGATCATCACTAACGCGAAACAGCCGCGTCCAGCGAGCACCGTACTGCTGATCGCCTCGGCGTCGTTCGATTTATTTCGGTTCGTCCGCAGGCGGGATGGTATACGATGACCCGGGCGCATGCGCCGTACGACGCTCACCGTTCACTCCGGACAACGTCGACAGAGCCCGCTACCAACCGCGTTATCTTTTTCAGTTTGCTTCTGTTCTAGGCTTCCCTTGCTACGGCACTGCCAGCAAGAAACGCGCGGGAAACCTTCGCTACGCCGCGAATTGTAAACAATCGGCTCCGCGGCTCTGTTCCGTGGACCGCGGAACGGGAAACGATCTTGGAATTGTTGAAAATATTTTTGATTGACACCGTTTACGTCGGGCAATATTGGAAGAAGCCATCTGCGGTGAATGGTAACCTAACCGTGCTTGTAAACAATCGGCTCTGTTCGTGGACCGCGGAACGGGAAACTATCTTGGACTTGTTGAAAATATTTTTGATTGACATCGTTTATGTCGGGCAATATTGGAAGAAGCCATCTGCGGTGAATGGTAACCTAACCGTGCTTCGGGTTACTGAATAAGTAATGAGAAATGTGCTTGGCTGGTTTGGTTAGATTTTTGTTTGGAGAACGATCTTAGAATTGTTGAGGACATTTTTGGAAATAGTTTAGATCCAGGAATATTGTGACAAAATAATATGCACTGAATGAAGATGTAACTTATGTTTGAGATTATTGAATAAATAATAATAAATATGCTTGTAGGTTTGGGTTAGATTGGCTGTACGGAAGACGATTTTAGAATTGCTGGAAACGTTTTCGAAAATAATGCAGATCCAAGAAAATTGTAAGAAAATAATCAGCAGCAAATGATAATATAAGTCGTGTTTAAGATTACCTAATAAACAATAATAAATATCCTTGCAGGTTCGGCTACATTATTCTTCCTCTGACGTCTACCGCAAGAAAGCTTTTGTTTAGCTATCGAATGGCGGGAGATGAGTCCATTTTGAATCAAGGTTATGAAACGTGGTATACAGATTTGAATTTTATAGAGGCTATTGTAAATCAGATGCTAGGTCGACGTTGTAAACAATGATATTTGTAATTCGTCTTGTTTAATCAAGTGAATAGAAAGAAAGATCTGAAATATGTTTAATATACATTTTTCAATGAAAATCGTGAGGATCTAAAAACATTTTTAGAAAAATAATTTGTAACAAGTGCCAACTTAACCCACGTTCAGGACACTAAAATAAACAAAAATAAATATCCACGCTGTTTTGACTAGATTATTTTTCTTTTGATGTCTCTCGCGTCGAGGTTATTGTTCGGCTATCGAATGGCGGGAGATGGGTGAAACTTGAATTCTCTAGCGACTAATTTAAATTCTTAGGTGTAAGGTAAGAATTTGAATGTAGCCGTGAGTGGAAACTAGTTGAGGTATCGACATAAAAATCGGCTTTGCGTTATGGATTGAAAAAGAAAGAATGCTAATTGTCCGTGTAGCGAGTTTATATGCACATGGGCGAAATATAACTGACATGCTAATCCGTCTGCAGGGAAGGTCAGATATTTTAGTCGTAAGAATGAGAAGAAAGGCACGTAGAAGCTCGTCTTGTAATATTTCATCGTCGAATATCCTTTTCTTGTTCTCTTTTCTCT
Organism: Agapostemon virescens; assembly: GCA_028453745.1. Lineage (NCBI taxonomy): Eukaryota > Metazoa > Arthropoda > Insecta > Hymenoptera > Halictidae > Agapostemon > Agapostemon virescens. The sequence continues at coordinate 22,138,183 of CM052097.1, read as the reverse complement.
CTCTCTCTCGTTTGTGAAAACGAATAACTTACGTGTAAATTGGGAACGCATCCATGTACAAGTTTCTGAATCGGAAAAAATCTGTATATGTGTTAAAACTATATAGGAAGGCTACCTTTATTTTACTTCTTTCATTTCTTTGCGCAATTCTATTAGCTATTACATGTCTCCGACAAAACTATTACAAAAGTTCGCTATGCTGAGTGATTTTGTAAGAACATGTGAACGCCTTTCACACACATATATATCCGTCGGTCTCTCTCGGTATCATAAAGTAAAAAAAAAATCACTGTCGAGAAACGGCGAAAACTATGCGAGAATATGAGAAATGTTCGAAACGACAAACGCTCATATAAAAGAAGAAATCAAAAGTAAAAGGTATTATCAACAATTCGGAAACAAAGTAAAGAAACTGTTGCAATGCAAAAAACCGTGGACCGCCTAGAAAATCTATTTGTACAGTTAAAAAATTTAGTGTCGTTAGACATTCTTTTCCCCCCCTCCCCTCTTCTTTTCTCTTTTTTTTCTTTTTTGTTGTTTCCTTATATTTACTACCTAAAACAAGATTTATAAATTCCGTTATTGTACATATTAAACTTTACGATTAGACACCTTTTTTTTTGACCGTTTTAAAAAATAAAATCGCAAATCGCTGGATTTCTAAACGTTCCACTTTCCTGCACCCGAACGTACGTGTACGACGCGCACATTCGTTCAGTGGAAATAGAAATTTTGTGATTCTCCCGCGCGCTCTTAATTCTCTAGAATTTGTCAAACAAATTGCACGAATCGTATTTAACATAAACGTATGGTTCCAAGACGCAATTTCTCTCTCTCTCTCTTTTTTTTTTTAATTATTGGGCAGACCTACAAATTTCTTTCGAAATGCCCCGTAAATGCGCCGCGTCTGCCACCCTCTCCCTCCATTCTTAAAATTCATTCTACATACTCATTTTTACCCGATCACTCACACGATCAAACGTTTCTCTCGCTTTTTCTCTTTTCCTTTCTCCACCATACAAGCACAGCATGAAGGATAACAACAAAGCAGCCAGTACATAAAAGAAACTTAATCTTTGTTTCATGTTTGTTTATTAATATTCGTTTTTCTTATAAAGTGATGTCCTACTAATTAAAAGTAAATTAAAAAAAAAAAAGAAGAAGAAAAATGAAGAAGAAAAGAGTTCACCAAACGATAGTTAATATATTCAGTAAAATTCATCATCTCATTAAGGCAACTAATTTGTTTAGTTTCACTTTACATGTCTAGAGTAAATGATATATAAAGTATATGTAAAACACTAATATATGGTTATTTTTATTTTCTTGTTACAAGCCTTACATATTTAGAATATAATATGTATACTTTGTATATATACTCTTGTAATAAAATTGATTACTTCGTATTCGATTCTAGAGATAATAAATATATCTAATGTGTAATGTTAGTACAAGAGAAGTGCGTGCAGAGGGTGGCAGCAGGGTGCGCATTTGGGAGTGCTATTGTTCCAGGGACTAACCAGTCCCCACTTTCTATATCGTCTCACATAGTGACATTTAACTGTATTGCTTTAGTGTCCACAGAGCACGCCTGTTGCTGTTGTTGTTGTTGTTGCTGTTGCTGTACCTGCTGTTGTACCTGTTGCTGAACTTGTTGTTGAACTTGTTGCACTTGTTGCTGTATCTGCAGCTGTATTGTTTTTGTGTCAACCGTACACGTTTGTTGCTGCGGCTGTTGGGTCTGTTGCTGTTGTTGCTGTTGCACCTGCTGCTGTTGTACTTGTTGTTGTTGAACCTGTTGTTGCACTTGTTGCTGTTGCACCTGTTGCTGCTGTTGCTGCTGCTGAGCCTGTTGGGCGGCAGCTTGGGCAGCCTGCCTCTGTTGTTGCCGAAGTATGCTGGGCGGCGGGTCCATATGCTGGCGTTGATGCAACAACAAATGATTCTTCTGGTAAAACGCTTTGCCACACTTATCGCACACGTGCGATCTTATGTGGCAACTGCCGTCCGTGTGCCGCCGTTGGTGCTGGGACAAACCGTGTTTCTGCGCGAACCCACGACCGCAATCAGGACAAATGTGTGGTTTCGGCTTCGGACCGGTACCCACTGGCGGTGACGTTTGCGTTGCACCGTGCATATGGCTGACACCGGGTGTTCCAATGGGTCCACTCATCTGTAAGCCCAGAAAGAGAATTGTAATGCGCGTGTCTGTCGATTTTGGACCGTTTAGAAGGCCCGTACCTGATGAGTCGTCGACGTATTAGGGGTGAGGAAGTGTCCAGGGGTTTGTTGGAAGGCGGCCGCTAATCCACAAAGGTCAGTAACAAGTGTTCGATCGCCAGAATGTAACCTTAAGTGCAGAGTAAGGGCTTCTCGATTCGAGAAGTCCAATCCACATTCCCTGGAACGGTGAACAGCATAAATATATGAGAAGATTTGCATCAAACTATGTTGTAAGGCACTCCAAACCATCCAACCTTTAACTAATTTCATCTTACCTGCACATAAGCGATTTCTCATCTGTGTTCGTGTTGTTATTATGGATCTTAGAGTGGGCGACAAGATCGGTTTTCCTGGGAAAAGCTTCCCCACAAACGGTGCACGCGAACGGAGTTTCCCCTGTGTGCAAACGCATATGCGCCAACAGTGTTCTTTTCTGGAGGAATTCCTTTCCGCAGACAGTACACGAGTGCGGCACTCTGCCGTGCAGACGGCCGTGATTCACTAACTCGAACTTTCTCTGGAAGGTTGCACCACAATCGGGACAAACAAACGGATGTAAACTGCCGTGGAAGCGCGAGTGCATCGTCAGGTGATCCTTTTGCGAAAACGATTCTCCGCACTCTTCGCAAACAAACGGTCTCTCCCCTGAATGGAATTTACTATGAGTCACCAAATGACGTTTTAAGGGAAATGATCTTCCGCACTCTTGACAAATGAATGGCCGGTCTCTCGTATGTACTCTTGTGTGCGTAACAAGGTGATGCTTTAATGTAAAAGACTTTTTACATTCACGACATTGATAAGGTCGATCCGCGCTATGAAGGAGTAGGTGAGTATGAAGACAGTGTTTGTGTGCAAAACTCTTGCCACAATGAACGCAAACATGAGGTCTCTCTCCAGTGTGCACCCTCGCGTGCGTCGTAAGGTGGTGTTTGAGTAGGAAGGACTTCCCGCATTCAGAACAGGAATATGGCCTCTCTTTAGGGACACGGACTTGACTTCCCATATCTTGCTGCTGCTTCACCTTGGTCTCGATCTGCGTGGTGTTTACATGCGTCAGAACATGTCCAAAATGAGCTGTGCTGTCCGTTTGACTCGTTACCACGTTGTTGGCGTTGGCTTGATTCGACGCAGCCGCCGCTCTTTTCATTAAAATTTCATTGCACTCTTCCGCGGTAAGTTGTAGCGGTCCAAGGGGTGTCATGAAATGCTTACTCATGGCATGCTTGTCGGCTGAGGTAAAAACTAGTGTATTCGAAAAAAGAGATGGTGCAGGCGTGGGATGAGCTGCGTCGCAATTGCAGCCTCCTTTGTCGCACGTTAATGAAAACACGTCGTGGTGCTTTTTAACGCGTACGAGGGTGCCGTGCGTTTGATTATGAGCTCCAGCTGTATGGCCGTGGTGCGTCGTTGGGGTCTGCTGACAGGTTTCATTCATTGTGAACATCGGTCTACGATGCGTACTATTGGTAATTTTAGGAGGCTTAATGTCAACCTGTATTTTTTGACTGGAACCTTGATCTTGATTATTATTCACAGCGTAATTGATATTCGTCGTGAGTTCACCCTGTGCATTTTCCCGGGCTTCAGCACCGGGCCCGGCGAAGGACCAGGTATACCCAAATCCTGTGGCTACGTTACTAGGAGTGGTGCACATGTTTGACAGGGGGGTAACGGAGGGGGTGGGCTGGCTGGACGCGGTGCTCGTTGGCCCCTCCGTCTCTGTCAACGCATTGTCCGCACCACTTCTCTCCACTACAACAAATTGATCGGCGGGAAATATTTTGAAAGGTTCTAAATAAACGTACCCGTCACACTCCAGTATCTTGTCGTTGGGTTTCAAGATTGGGAATCATATCTGCTTGGGGTAGTTCTATCGTGCAATAATATTCTGCGCTGTCTTATTGTCCAGGGTGGTCTGTGGATAACCAGCGTGCATAAAGTAACCGATGCAAGGTGGTCAACACCTTGCGACAGTTATCATCCGTGTCATAAATGTGGTCGGTACACAACGTGTTCCCAAGCGTTGTTTTGTCAAGCTTCGGAACACGCACAGTGTTTCAGAAGGTGAGGCGAGAGTGCTGAAAGAATTGGAGCAGGCGGCAGAGGGGGCCTGTGCGCTGTAAACCAGCTTTCGTAAATCTGCAGTAGTTTTCGTATTGTTGCCGCGCTACCGCGCGCCAATGGAAAAAATTAGGTGGTCGCTGGGCTTTCCTATGTGTTCGAGTCTGTGAGCGATTTTTCGTTTCGGTCTACGGGGCCAGCGGCGTCCACGGGTTCTCGAACGACAACTTCCACCGTCTTCTCACGGCACTCCCACACGCTCACTTACACTTCACCTTCTTTGCGCGTATTTCGCGGCACCGAACCTATACTTTGACATACACACACGAGCAGCCGATGGTCATTAATTTTACAGAATTGCATATTTTATTGTCCATACAAAATAGCCTCATATATCGGCCATTTTATTTGTAAACTACCAAAAAACAATGCTGCCAATGCACGCGCCGTTTTGGAGGGAGCAAACCTGGCAATACCGTCATCTAGCACTTCCGTACTGGCAACACTGTAACGCCGACGCGTTCCTTCCACCATATTTAAATGTTCACAGGTTACGGATTCGTTGCTATTTCTTTCATTGTATTTCTTCCGATATTTTCCATTATTTTCGACGATTTTACAACTCTCGTCGATAAGCATCGCGAATCGTAACACGCGGATCGTTCAAGTCTAACGAGAAACGCGATAAAACGCTGACAGGAACGAGTGTTTAGTCGTCGCGTCCGGTAACCTATAATTACAGATTCCATGGTAAACAATTATGTATGGTGGCAAAGGGTCGACGAATGTAAAACGAGTGCACAGGTTGTCCACTGTATTGTCCTTACATCTCCGATCCCCCCGTGTCCCAACATTCTAACAATTTATTCTTTTCCGGTTCCGTCTTTTTTTCAGACACGAACACTACCGCAGATACATTTCCCTCCAAAACTCTCACACGCACACGAATCCGACATACCACCGACTCGTCGAAAGCAACGCTCGTAGAAAGGTTCTCACGTACTAATCTTCGAGTAAGAAATAAAGAATGATTTATCACATTTTTGTTTGTTCTTTTTTTTTTTCAATATTTATTTTCTCGTTAATATTGATTTCTCGGTATTCGATATTTACCGACTAGAGCGGTACGAGGTGGGGAGAAGGTAGTTGCTCATTTGCATAGCGGTTCTTTATTATCACGTGCCAATTGTTCGATTATCAATATCATGGATGCGATACACGTGGATTGGAAAATAAAATTGATTATGGTAGTTACGAAGTTGATTCCGCAAAGGTTTAAAGTAAAAATGAAAAGAAAAAATATAATAAATATAAAAAATAAAGTATAATTACTGAAAAATTTGAATAAGATATAATAACCAAACTATGCTCATATAAAAAAATTTTTAAATAGATAAAAATAAGTGAAGTGCAAAACTGGGTAAAATGTTGGTGAAAAAATATTTCATATATTAAATAATTGTTGCTCCAAAATTCAAATAAACACTATTTTAACTAAATGGTAAAATTTTTTAAATTAATAATAACAGTAACAGTCTAAAATATAAAATAAACATTTTTATTTTAACAATTTAAGATATAAATACAATTTTTAATTTACAGAAATACAATTCCACGTTATTTTTGTTTATGTATTAAAAAAATATATAAGAATCATTCAGAGTGTTGTAGGAAAACTGTTAATGAAAAACAGTATTTATTGGTTGCTATTTGGAATAATATTTCAGTATTTCGTTCGAGTCGGAATTGGTATGCGGGTGGAATAAACTGCAAGAAAACAATTAGAATGATCATCGCTGGATTTATAGCCGATGTATCCGACGAGTTATGAGACGTGGGGGCATCTAGGTGGCACGAGGACGGAAACACCAACGTCGACGTTGCTCGGTTGGTCACCGTCGACGCAATAACGCGGACTCAGCAACTGATAAGCAATCCCGCGCGTTAATAGCTCGCGCACACCGCTTGGCTCAAAGCCAATGCGTACTTCCGGAATCACAATCTTACAGTTATTAATCTAACAGTGTTCATTCATTTATTGTGACTCTTTCAGCTGACCAGGCGTCGCGTACCCACGCGGATTTTCGCAGAGACACGATGCGCCATATGAAAACCTACTAGATCAACAACGAAAAATCTTGCCCGGCACGTAGTTTATGTCGCTACGGTTTCCATGATGCAATAAAGTGAAAGGATTAATGCTCGAGTTCGGAAGAAAACGAAAACCTATTGAAAGGCGAGAGCGAATCGAATGACGAACCAACTCGTTAGCCACGGTTGGAAGGTTAATTATCATTTTTAGTAAGAATAACGACCGACTTTATTTCTTCGCATTTTATTATACTTCGATGTATTCTTAGGTTATAATTGACCAACTGATTTCGAATTTTTAGAGAATCTTCAGTATAGAAACTTTTCCAAGTCTGTCAATTATATTTACCTTTCTGCTAAAGGTTGGAAAATATTCAGATAATCGGTAACTATTTCTTTTTCTCTTGGAATCAATTTTGAAAATCAAAATGCTTCCTAATAAAAATTATACGATTAAATTAATTAAGATTCTGTGTGATCTTGATCATGAATTATATTTGAATAGACGAATGCGTATAATTATTATCAATGGAGACATCTTTGCAATTTTAATAATGGCAAAATAAAGGAAACTTTTGTTTGACAGAATCAATTTTGAAAATCAAAATACTTCCTAATAAAAATTATACGATTAAATTAATTAAGATTCTGTGCAATCTTCATCATGAATTATATTTGAACAAACGAATGTGTATAATTATTATCAATGGAGGCATCTTTGCAATTTTAATAATGGCAAAATGAAGGAAACTTTTGTTTGACAGAATCAATTTTGAAAATCAAAATGCTTCCTAATAAAAATTATACGACTACATTGATTAAGATTCTGTGCAATCTTGATCATGAATTATATTTAAATAAATGAATGCGTATAATTATTATTAATAGAGGCATCTTTGCAATTTTAATGATGGCAAAATGAAGAAAACTTTTGTTTGACCGTGCGTGGTAGGTTCGATGTTAATGGGACTGTATATTTGTACGTTATCGTCGCAAGGTAGTTAAGTCAAAAACAAATGCAATAAGCTGCAATCACGGTCGACCTTGTCTTAGAAAGGTATTAGAAAAACGATGAATTAGTTTAAAAGATTTTGTCCGGCATGGGCACGCGTATTCGTTGCGTCGCGTACCGACCGTGAACTTTCATTGTTTGCGTGATGAATCTTCGTTGTTAAATGTTGAACGAATTTTTTCAGAGAGGTACGGCGACGATTCGAGTGTTTCTGTTTCTACCGGCGATGCCTGTTGCGGGCCGTGCGCTGGAGTCGCGGATTTTTACCGACGATTTGCACGGATTATATCTCGGCTGACAAGATGATTAAAAAGACTTGCGTCCGCTTTGGCGTAGCGTGACCTCTTTTTGACACGGTAAATCCCCGCAGCTTCTTATACGGCCCTTTCAGAAAAAAAGTTTGTCCACCCCATGGTTAACTGGCAAGCGCCTCGAGCTGTCTGCACGCGCACCTGCCGTTTATATCGCTACGGCGAGGTGAGGCGAGATGAGAGAGAGAGAGAGAAAGGGTGAGAGAAAAAGATAGAGGGAAAGAGAGAGAGAGGAAAAAAGAGAGAGAGGAGAAAAGAGAGAGAGAGGGAAAGAGAAACAGAGGGTGAGGGAAAGAGAAAAGAAAAGAGAGAGAGAGAAAAAGAGAAGAAAAGAGAGAGAGGGAGGGAGAGGGAAACAGAGAAGAAAAGAGAGAGAGAGAGGGAAAGGAAAAGAGAGAGGGAGAGAGAAAGAGAGGAGGAAAAAGAGAAGAAAAGAGAGAGAGAGAGGGAAAGAGATAAAGAGAGAGAGAGAGTTCGCTTCTTACCACGCGACGAGGACTTATGCCCCCTTGATAGATTACTTTACCAGCGGTGACGCCCCGTGTCGCTGTACCAAAATAACGTCGCATTTCCCACCCGGAATTCTCGCATTGTTTAAACAATCGACTCCGCTGTCTTTTACGCAACGCTGGGTAAACGCGTTGCTAATTAATTATGACAAATTCTGTTTCCGTCATCGGAAACAACGGCGTACGATGCAAATCATTCGTGTTTACAGTCGCTTATTGCTTATGCAATAGACTCGTTAGTAACGCGGTCGAAAATTATTGTAGAACGACTGTATACACGGTGTCTTGAGACTTTTTTTCTCGCATACACTCTGCCTACGTGTCTAGAAACATGTAGCCAAAATTACAAAA
>CM052097.1:22098053-22111763 GCA_028453745.1 Agapostemon virescens | reverse complement strand
ATATGCAGTAGATATAAAGTAGCATAGACTGAAATACCGATTCAGTACGTGGCCGGTATTTTCCATCTAACGGATCTATTAGGAGTCTACCGGAATTGAACGGTCGATCAGAAAGACTCGGTTGCAAGATAGACGATGTCTGGTTTTCTGATGATACAAAACCCCCTTCGATAGAGATACGGACGTAGCACTGAGGCAAGTCTGGCTGCAGGAGACCGGCAGAAAGTTGCAACTGATATACGAGGGTGGCTCTCTGACCGACTGCGTCGACGAGGAGCTCGTCGACGGTGACGACAGCTCCTGCTCGTCAAGTACCTACTCCGGCAACGATTACGATCACGATGACGATGACGAGGCGTCGATCGAGGTGTTCGACGTCGACGAGCAACACGAGCACGCCTCAAGGATCCCGCAGGACCTCTCCTGGCTCTCGTCGACGTCGGAGCTGCGCCGTCGGTGTGCTCGCGTCAGGACCAGGCCGAGGAATCAGCTCGTTCGACAACATCGTCGCAGGTAAACACAATCGTCGAATCGAATATTCTATTCTACAGGGTGTACCAAATTTAACGTGCCAAACATCGTTGGCGTTTAGTTGCAATCTTTGCACTTGAATGGTGCCAATAAAAATTGCCATATTATTATTTAAACAACTTTTAAATCGCTAGATTTCCAGTAAAGAAATCAATAAAAATTCTAATGTTCTAAGTACAAGTAATAGTAATTAATTTCTGTGACAATGACGTTGCAGTGTTCTAATCGCCTTTTTTGCATTGTAGCCATATAGTTCCATCAACAATCTTCTACTTCATTTTTGTCTTCAACTTCATCAACCTAATTTCATATTTGCCTTCCTACTTCAACGACTCGATCTCGTTTTGATCTTTAAACTCCATCAACCTGATTTCGCCTTGATTTTTAAAACTCCATCAACCTGATTTCGTCTTGATCTTTAAATTCCATCAATTTGATTTCATTTTGATCTTTAAACCCTATCAACTTGATTTCATCCTTATCTTCAAACTTCATCAACTTAATTTCACCTTTGTGTTCAACTTCATCACAATTTAATTTCACCTTTGCCTTCAAACTTAGTCTTTATTACCACCCTGCGGAAATCAGTGCTTCCCCCATCCTGGACGAGCCCCCAAATATATAGAATCTTAAGAAAAAACGGGGGGGTACCGTACCGGGAATCGAACCCGGGACTTTCTGGTGGTAGCCAATCGACTACCGCACTGAGCCACGTAGTCCCCCGCTCTTGTCCTAATTTCCCAACGTCTATTTGGTCCGGCGGATGCTGGTCCCACATGTATGTACGAAAACTTAAATCCATTGCGTTTCAATCTACCATCAAAATCGGCACGAACTTTCCAGACAACCCAATAATTATAAACAAACCAATTATTATAAACAACCCAATTTTTGTATTCTTCAGATACCAACTAAATTTAGTGCAACGGACATATTAACGTACAAATCGATTTTTAAACATGGACAAATAATTCTGTCACCCCTATTTGGGTGACATGACGGTCAATGTAATATACAGGTGAAAAGTCGGTTCAATCGATCCTTCCTTTCAAAGAAATAATAAATTAACCCCTTGGGTACGGATTTATTTGAGAAAATATTTGCATGTGGAACGGAAATAATTTTTGGTTGCTTGGAGTAGTATGTAAAGGCAGTACATTTTAAGAATGTATTTATTTCTAAAATATTGGTGACATATGTAGTATTAAGATGTCTTCAACTAATTAGAATTGCAAAACAAAAATAAATTAATAACAACAAAATAAAACTAAATGAAATAAATTCAAAGTTTAATTTTTTGTTTGACGTCTTAGACACGTCATCCGCTCCTAGGGGAAAAAAGTGAATGACGTGTCTCAGACGTCAAATGTACCCAAGGGGTTAATTTTGTTCGAAATTTATGAGATAAATTCCAACAGTTGTTGAAATAATAGTATGGCAATTTTTCATGGCACCGTAGAAGCGCCATTCAGTATTGTAAGGGGAATTTCCAGAACGGCAGAAGCTGACTGAGATTTTCTATGCAGGAAATACGCGAAGCTGGAGAACACGACGAGCCACAACAGCCGCAAGCAAAGAAGAGGCAAGAGTCGATCCCGGAGGGACTTGTTGATGATTCCCGGGACGCAATGGTGCGGCCGAGGCCATCGTGCCACTAAATACACGAATCTAGGTGGTTTTGGTACCGCGGACGCTTGTTGCCGTCGACACGACACCGCCTGTCCTTTCTTCATACCGGCTTTCGAGACGCGTTACGGCCTCTTCAACTGGGGTATTTCGAGCATGATGCACTGCGCCTGTGATGAACGGTACCAAGATCAATATTTTTCCCCATTTTCCCGTTCGAACGCGTATCGACGCCACCTCGAAATCTCAAAAATTTCAAACCTCCTCTTCTTCGGCATCTTGCTTCGGACCACCCTTAACTCTTCGAGGCACGGTGGTATTAACCCTTTGCGCTCCAAGCAATTTTAATTCCAAAATCGAAACGTTTCTTTGACGTGAAATAATTCCATTGCAAGTGGTTCGTTTCCTTTCGTGAATATAAAAATTTGTTACTGCTCCTTAATTACAAATATTTGGAATGTACAAATTGTTCTGAATAATAGTCTGACAATTTTTAGTGGAGCCTCAGAGGAGCCATTGGAGTGCAAAGGGTTAACCCTTTGCTGCAACACTGTTTAAAACAATCTTTATATCGTTGTGCTTGTGTCAGAGAAATTTGTAAAAATTTGATCTTGAAATTCCATCAATTTTATTTCACTTTGATATTTAAACTTCATCAACTTGATTGCACCATTATCTTCAAACCTCATCAACTTGATTTCATCCTTATCTTCAAACTTCATTAACTTAATTCCACCTTTGTGTTCAACTTCATCAATTTAATTCCATCTTTGCCTTCAACTTCGTCGCATAAGATAAAATATGTCCTGTAGAATAAAAATATTCTAGGTTAGAAAACATGCCTTGGGGTTGGAGTTAAAGCAGCAGCGTCGAGTGCAAAGGGTTCAAAAGTGTCCCACCTTTTTAACGCTTGAATATTTCTAAAATTCCGTGTCGTAAATACAAGCGTGCTGTTTAATTAAAAATAAACGATTGCAAATTTCGAAGTGCCATAAGAAAGTTTTCAGTCCAAGGTCATTTGAAGGTCGTTCGAATGCTTGCTCTGCAACTCGAGGTCGCCATCTTGCGCATACAGTTTAATTCAGGCGGAACGATTGCACGTTCTCGAAATTTGAATATCGAATGTCGAGGTCGATTCAAAGGTGAAGAATGCTAATGGCGACGCGTATTTTCCTCCCACCCTGTATAAAACTATATTATTTAATTTACGTTGAAAGCACTAACGTCGAGTTGTCTGTACAGCTTCCGCACGTGTTTGAAGATAGCCGGGACCTCGTCGGCGAACTTCATCGGGAAGATCTTCTTCAACGTGCTGCGCACCAAGTGTTTCATCCTGAAGCCCCAAAAAGTATGCGGGAAATGGTCCTGGACGGGCAAGTGCCAGCGACACGAGTACCGGAAGCAGGCTCACGTTCGCGACAATGTTCCTTATTAATTTGACCAAGGAGGATCGAGCCTAACGCAATAAGAAGAGAGAAAGAGCGAGAGTGAGCGAGAGAGAGCGAGAGAGAGAGAGAGAGAGAGAGAGAGAGAGAAAGAGAGAATGAGAAAGGTTTCGAATATTCTTCTTCTAGAGATGTCAATACCAATTCTCAGGGATGTAATATTTTATTGAGTATTTAACCATGGCAAAGGATCATTAGGAATGATCGGTTTCTTGTCGAGCAATCCTCGTCTGAGTTCACGAATGACAATACATATGGAGGTCGTAGCAGGAGACTCACGAAACTGTATATTCTTCGATTAAACTCTTCGCATTACTCTAGAGGCCACTCAATGGCCGAATCTATCATTTCCATTTGATCATAGACTGTTCCTCGGCACGGTTGCTTATCGTCGATATCGAGTGTTCAAATTAATTCGTGACCCTTGCAAATTAATAGCAACTCGAATTCAAATACTTCTTCCGACAAACTGAAGGTTTGTTAACACTTTGCACTCTCGAATGGCGACTCTCAGGTGCCAGTAAAAATTGCCACGCTACTGTTTAATACTTTGACTGCCAAATTAGCAGCCACGAAATTTCTATAAGATATTGACAGAAATAAAACTTGAAAAAACAAAATGTATGCTGTGAAGTGCTCCTTCTACCTTCTTGCACTTTCTGTATAATCATCAACTTTGGTTCAAATCAATATATTAACGCAAAAATTTTGTTTCTAAACCGTACAGATAATTCCGTCATGGCAGTCAAAGTGTTAAAACAATTTTGACATCGTTATGCTTGTATCTAAGAAATTCTTTAAAATGTAGCTGTTTTAAGGACGAGCAACAGTAAAAACATTCATGTGCATAAAATATCCTAGGTCAGAAGAAATGCCTAGATTTTGGAGGAAAAGCAGCTTCGAGTGCAAAGGGTTAACACTTTCACTGCCATGTCACCCACATATGGGTGGCAGAACTATTTGTCCAAGTTTAAACATAAATTTGTACCTTAATATACTCGTTGCACTCAGTTTAATTGATATCTGAAAAATACAAGAAGGTTAAAGGATAACTGTGTGTTATACATTTTAAGTTTTCTACTTTTGCTTTGTTAACACTAGAACTACCTATTAACACTTTAACTGCCCAACCAACGACGACAAAAATCCCATAAAATCAAAGTAATTTACTCAACGAAGCAACAATTGAAAACTTAAAATGTACAGCACAAAGTTATCCTTCAACCTTCTTCTATTGTCCAGATCTGAGCTGAATTTAGTGCAATGAATATATTAATGTGCAAATTTATTTTTAAACATGGACAAACAATTCTGTCACCCATATATGGGTGACATGAGAGTCAAAGTATTAACTTCATACAATTTTTATTGTAACATGTATGTTATTAAAGAAGTTCACCTGACAATTTCTGATGGAAACATTTTTATAACTTCAAAATAACTGGTATGGTAGTTCTAGTGTTAAACGAATTACTTTGATTTTGTGGAATTTATGAGATTGTTAGTTGGCCAGTTAAAATGTTAATCATATGGATTTTACAGTATATAATTACAGTAGAACATTTTAATTTTACATAGAAATTTGTGTAGAATGTATTCTGATCGTTTGTGATTAATTGATGACAGAGAAAGGGTTACGAATTGATTTGTACGACTGGCGATCGAACCGTTAATTGAGCACTCACGAAACGCGCGTTAGCAATAAAATGTGTTTGAACAATGTTTCGAGATAGACAGGGTATCGTTTGTATTAACTATACGCTAGCTGTGTAGTCGCTATCGTCCTAAAAGAGGCCAAATAAATTATTCTGTAGATAAAACAATATCGAAACTATACATATCAAAGTAGCATAATTTTTCAAGCATGAGAAACTTAGAGGAAAATCGATGTTAAGGTGTAGCCTAATTTATGATGCGATAACGAGTCTTGATTCAGGACTCTCCGAGTCGGCGGTTATCTTTTGATGAACGTTTCCGTTGATTGTATTTCTTATTCGGTATGTTTGTATTTATGTACGAGTGTAAGTATGGTGCTGTGTAAGTATGAAATCATTCACGCTAATATAATGTTACTATAGAGAAAAAGGCAACAGGAATTTAATTACCAGACTGCGGGCCTTTACAAATTACTTTCCTCGTTAATCGTTTTATACAGTTGAAAATAATACCGGGTGTCCGCAGAATTCGGAAGAATTTTAGATGGGAGATTCCTGAAGCGATTCTGTGCAAAATTTTCCTTTGTCATTTTCTAATTTGACGCTTCGCTCTTGAATTATTAAAAAATATTCATTCCAAATTTCTTGAAACTTCAAGGGACACCCCGTATATACATGTTCTTAAATTTTCATAATTTCTTATTTGTTTTAAACTTCCTCCTTATTTTTTATTCTCATAAGTACATAAAGTATTTATAGGTTAATGAAATATAACAAAGCAATTTTCCATCTTTCCCTTTTTAAATATAAATTTAAATAAATAAATATCGACAGACTGCGGATCTTAAATAAAATGACAGTGTTCCTACATTGTTCGAAAGTTTTTGTCATTTGATGTTTAATTTATTAATTTATGTACACACATAAAATCCACAGTCTAATTATTGAAACATTTCAAGCAAATTACTGATGGAGAAAGTTTTTTATTGTTTTTGAAACATCCTAAAATTAAAAAAAAAAGTCATATGTATACTGTATAAATGGAAATAGCCCACACATACTATAAAAAGACATACAGAACCTGTCTGCCTAATCTGTATTTATTAGTAGGTTTATCGTTGTATATATGTAGGATAGAAACGCTTTATTATCATCTCTAACAAGAAACGACGTGTCACGAGGATAATTGCAATTATACTGAAGATTTTTATGCAGAAAAGGATTGTCTGCATTTTTTGCAAAAAAAAAAAGTATATATTCGTATTGCATGTATATATACATATTTCGTCCACTTATTTTAAAAATACATTATACAAATGCTTACATTAAAAATCCAAAAGGAATCGATGAATATTTAAATTATTATTTCTTTGACTTCTGTTCGTTGAAATTCCTGTAAAAGTGTAAACTTGTATAAACATCGACAATCTAGTTATAATAAAGTCTTGTGAAGAATGGTAAGGACTTGTTTCTTTTCTGCGTGTAGTTTCGTTGCAAATTTGAATTCAAATAGCCCGCCACAAATCAGCGCGACCGACTTGTATCAAACTGAATTCTGAAAACACGCGGTTAGTCACTGCAACACCTTGAACTTTGCACGTCTCATTTTAATTGTTAAACATTTTACGTCGCAGCCGTTTACTGTCAAGGATTATATACGGCCGGTTAAAAGTGAATAACAAATGTTGTCTGGAAAGTGTTTTACGATTGGACATTAAGATGCTTGAAAACGAGGTGAAATCAAAGGAAGGGAAGATCGCCTGTTCACGAGAACAGTTGGATTTGGGAATCACTTTGAAAGGAGGACAAAGTTTTCGGTAAAATGCTACTAATTTTCTACATTTCTTTTCATAGAATAGAACCAAACTTTTCGGAACAATCATAGATATTTTTCGCGGTAGAATTTTCGGATTTTCACGGTTGAGTAACTCAGTGTAATATTTCAGATGGGCCGCTCACAATGAAGGATACAGAGGAGTGTTCGACGGATGTGTCTGGACACTAACGCAAGATGACACACATGTATTTTATGTTGTCCAGGGTCCGCTAGACGACTCCAAAAATTACGATGATATTTTATTTCGGTACTTTAGATTAGATGTGTCCTTGCCAGACCTCTGCAAAGAATGGTGCACGAAGGACAAGCATTTTCAGAAATCACTGGATAAAGTGACCGGTGTGAGAATACTGAGTCAAGATGTTGTTGAGAATCTCTTCTCTTTTATATGCAGCTCAAACAACAATGTACATAGGTATGTTGAACTTGCTATGGAAACTTTACAATACTTAAATAAAACTGAAATACTCTGTCTAGGATATCGTCAATGGTGGAAACTTTGTGTTCCATGTATGGTGAAAAAATTTGTTCCATTGAAAGTAAACATTATTATAACTTTCCTTCTGTGGAGACACTGGCCACTCAATGCACAGAAGAACAATTAAAGAACAAGAAATTCGGATACCGTTCGAAATATATAACAAACTCTGCAAAAATTTTAATGAAATTCGGTGGGAAAGATTGGCTCCTCAGTTTACATAAAGATAACAATGTTAGTTATAGTAAAGCGAAAGAAGAATTGATGCTTCTTCCTGGAGTGGGAGCCAAGGTTGCGGATTGTGTATGTTTAATGTCCTTGGGACATTTAGAAGCTGTACCAGTAGATGTACATATAAAAAAAATTGCAATGACCATCTACTTTTCGAAGGAAACAAATAAGGTTGACAACATGAAAGTGGGAAATCATTTGCGCCAATTGTGGGGCCCATATGCTGGATGGGCACAGGCTATAGTATTCTGTGGTGCATTGAAAGCAGTTGGAAAATGCATCCAAGAAGATGCAAATAATTAAAACGTATGCATATCACGCTTTTCCCTGTGATACAGTATTATTTATCAATATAATAAACTGTGTATCAATAAGATTAATGTGATCAGCTGTGATCCAGTGCCAGATTAACATTTTTAGATGCCTTAAGCGCTTAAAAGATTTTGAAAATGATTTGAACCCTTCACGGACGAATGTCATTATATTGACTAACATCAGGTCTGTGTATGCAATCCTTAAAGTTCAATTCTTAAAGATCTGAAACTGATTTGTTACAAATGTAAATTAGGGCTCTTCCATTTACAAATGGAGTTGTCTTGCAAATTTGTTTCATGTTATTTCATTGTACGTAATATATATATGTATATATAACTGTACGTAAAATATACAAATATTTTTTATTACACAAACATAAGCATTTTGTGCAATGTGCTGATTTCGTCGAGAACAAACAAAATAAACGACTTTTACCAGGGTCTTCTCTGCAACCACAATTTCAGCAACTACAGTCACAGAATCTTGGAGCTTGCAACCATCAGGAAAGATTCAATAATTGTGCATAGTCTGTAGTTACAAAATGAAGCTAATTTATTTACACTGTTATACAGCGGCAGTTTCACGCATTCCGATTAATATTACCGATCACCTCTATCATTTGTTTTTTTCCTACAAGACAAACAGATCATGTCACAAATTTTGTTAACAGCATGCACAACGCGAGCAGGGTTTCAGGAATATGTCGCGTACAACCAACGTGATTATAATTATAATGATTTCTACATCAAAAATTTAAAAAATCAAAGTTTTACATTATCACTTCCAAAAGCTTTGGAAACGAGAACTTGAGTTTTCTCTGTATTAGGAGTTAGAAGGGAAACATATTTCGGAAATGTTTAGATAGTAACCTTAATTGTTAAGTGATATATATTGGGTTGTTCGGAAAGTTTGTGCCAATGTATTTTTATTTTTAATAAATATATACCAAAACTTAAATGCGTTGCGTTTCAATCTTCCGAAAAAGAAAGAAAAAATCGGCACGAACTTTCCGGACAACCTAATATGTTATCGTTAACAAGACTAGAGCGTGAACATTATTGGGTTAGTGCTATAATCCATCACATTTCGTATTTCTTGCAGTAGGGATAAAATTGATCACGCTGCCGAAACAATTGCATCTTACGATTAGAGATCATTCCTTCTAGCGGCAAAACGGTTGTCAAACTGTCAAAACTCGGTAGCAGTTAATTTCAATGGGTATCATTAGATGGTACTGGTAATTATTCTATTTAATCGGCCAAGAACTTTGGGCTATCAGTTTAAACGTTTCGCCGCTACGTGCAATGGCGTCATTCGGACCCCTGGCATACGAAGCACATGATTCTTGCCGGAGTTTGCATAGCGTGTTGTAGCAAAAATGGTGAAAATCATTCGCTCTTGAGCAAAGAGCAACACTTCGATTATTTCTCTTGAAATAATCCAGGGTTTCTTTTCGACGTTTCGATAACAGCTGAAAAATATAATTTACAATAGGTAATTCGAAAGTAACTATGAAGGCTAGAGAATTTTTCGAGGTATTCTTTCTCGATAGCGTCGGCACTGTGGACTGGCCCTAAAATGTATATTTCCATGGGATACAAAGGTGAAGACAATTCTCTATTCTATTAATAGATTGTTATAAATTTCAACTACGGATTTAAACAACGGAACGTTCGTAGGAAACAATAGCAAATTACCATCGTTCTTAATGCTGCGATTCATGGAAATCGTTTCGGTTTCGAGGAAGCGACTACGAACGAATTTCTATGAGATGAAAATTCGTTATACATTATTGAGAAAAGAGTCTGGATAAGAATATTAATTGCAAGTTATTATTTTTCCAGCGGTTACTCGGTGGATCGAATAAAACTATAGATCGGTCGCGTTCATGGATATCGGCTGAAAGAAAAATTCACCAATGACAAGGTTCGCACGGTGTTCCACACATGTATCGCGACGTCCCACGCATCGCGCGTGGTTTCTATAGGAAGTGGAGTTCTTTTCGCGCATCTTACGCGTTTTCCTGAAGGAAAATGGCTACCAGCTGTCATTTAATCGAGAAGTGTGGCTTTTAAAGTGACATAGAATCTTGCGAAGGGCCGTTCGACCGTGTATAAAGACCGTTTAGCACGATGCAATTACATAACGTTAATATCGTTTGGTAGATCGACGCCACTTTTCATCTACATGCGGAACCCGTGAACCTTCCATAGTGCCATGAAATTCTATTCCGCTTTACTGTTTACAGTTTTTATTTTTCGACGAACGTATCGAGAGTAACGCGATAGAGTCACTTCCACGTACATTTAACAACCGAATCGGTCCGACGGGCACGTCGTGCGACCGCTGATCGACAATAGTAATCGTACTACGTGTTAAGAGCCACAAACTTCTCGACTTCACTGGCATTATTTTGGGGAGCGTGATCATTGCAAGAAACGGTAAAATATTGTTTACGTGTACTCGAACGCACTGACTGTTGCGAATCGTCGCATGCTAGACTGTTCTTTCTATTTCGATTTTTCTAACGGAGTCTGCGAGCGAGGAGATTTCTGATCTAGATTTAAACGGTGTGTTGTCTGTATCATTTTAGAGAAGCAGCATGGGTTCGAGCCAACAGTTCTCTCTTAGGTGGAATAATTATTTAAAGCACATTACCTGTGCGTTCGACACGTTGAGAACGGAAGAGGACTTGGTCGATGTAACGTTGAGCTGCGAGGGAAAGAGAATAAGGGCGCATAAGATGCTCCTGTCCGCGTGTAGTACATACTTCAGGGATCTGTTTAAGGTAAAGAGGTCGAACGAAGTCGGACTCAACGTCCGGTAACACCTTTTTGATACCGTTCGATTTGTCGCAGGAAAATCCATGCCAGCATCCGGTTATAATATTTCGTAACGTAAAGTTTGACGATTTGGCTGCGTTGGTCGATTTCATGTATCAGGGGGAGGTGAACGTGGTTCAAGAACAATTAGCTAGTTTTCTAACAACGGCGGAACTGTTGGCGGTACAAGGTCTGACCGATGGCACGGGAAAAGATAACGACAGTTTGGTGGAGGCACGTCCGTTCGCATTCCCGTCGCGTCGTTCTTGGAATAGAATTCGACTAACGTCGGCGTTACTGTTTCAGGACGAGATGGACATTCCCAACGAGCCAGAGATTCAGCTTCAGAACGCGTCTAGTAAATCAACGGACAGCAAAAGGAACAAATCGCCGTCGTCTCCTTTGCCTTATCACGCGGTCGATTTGCAGCCGGATGCTCCGCCGAGCAAAAGACGAAAATGTCGGGACAACGCGAACGCGAACGCGAGCGCGAACGCGAACGCGAACGCGAACGCGAACACGAACGCGGAGAAGGCCGCTGGCAACGCCTTGGCCGCGAAAGACTCTGAAAACAAAACCTCGGAGAATCAGACGTCGACCGGTTCCGACCCCGTTGAAATAATCCCTCTAATGCCGAACTTGAAATTGGAAATGCCTGAATATTTAGTACAAGACGGAAGTAGCTGTAGTTACGAGGATCAGAGTTTAGGGGACAGTTCGTTAAATAAGATTGGTATAGAAGACACGTCGTCGAACACGCCCGATCACGACCAGAAGCCCGACATCAGTCAAACGTTTTACTCGAGTAGTCAATCTACTTCGGATAATCTGGATCTCAAACACCAATCAACGGATGTCGGTAAGAAGTACAATAGTGCGTATAACATTAATGACTCAAAGCCGACCGTTCTGCACCGTCCAGCAAATTTTCCTTTCCTCCTCGGGCTCCGGTATCTAACAGATCCGCGCGTGTACATCATTCTCCTGATCGTACTCTCTCGTTCATTTAATCGTATTCTCGTCAAACGCTTTCGAGAACTCAAAAGCTCAAACTCGAAAGTGTTGACGACCGCGATTCGGAGTCTGACCGGAGCCCGAACGACGAAAGCTAGAATTTCTTGGACAGTGTGTTACGCCCGTGATGCTGCGACCCAGCTCTAACGTAACACCGTGATTTTCTTTTGTTTGAATTAGGACACCTACTTTCGAAACCTGGTACATCCGGGGAAAGATTAACGCAAGAAGCAGTGCAGGGTAAGTGTTTCTGAATCGCTATCTTTCCCTGTGTCTGCAGAATGCAAACGCTATGCTTTGCCATATCTTTTCTCGTTTCGGTGGCGAATATATATTTATATATATATATATATATATATTTATATATATATATATACATATATAATAGATATGTACAGGCGCGATAACAGCTCGGATCCGAGCGACTTTCGAATCAGATTCTCGGTTATAACCGATTCCGGTCCTCCGAACCGAAAGACATGGCATGGCGGTGTGTTTCAATGTTTTGTGCCCACGTATCGCGCCCGTTAATCATTCCGTCGATCGACGGATTTAGTCCGGGAACCGTCTGGCTGGCAATCGCACGGTCACGGCGGGGTCACGGTCGGTCACAGTCGATCATAGTCCGGTCATAGTTCGGTGTCACAGTCGAGCACGGTTACCGCGCACAGTTGCGTCGCGTCGCGTTGCGTTGCGTTCGCACACCGAACAAAATCTTGTCTCCTTTGGTGGAAAGCTCCAAGTATGCTGTCGAGATGCAGATGCAACGCGCGTGCGGCGCATTTCGTTCACGTGGATGCAAAACAAACCTTTCCACACCTACATTCATATATATATATATATATTTACATATATATATATTTTTTTTTTATTTATATATGTATACATGTATATATATATATATATATATTTGTACGTAACTTGGATTAGATTTTCTGAGTCGAGTTTGACGATGAATTGTGCGGTGTAGGAGGGAATTTATTTCTTTGATCGATTCGCGGGGTATAGTTGCGTGAGATCTCGAATGAACGCCGCGGATCGTGCTTCGTATAGTTCGGGTTTTGTAGCGTGCGTGCAATGCAACTGCTTCGCGCCGTTCGAACGCGCGTGCTAAAATTTTCGAAACACTTTGACGACAAGCACTAAAGCATAACAGAGCGTGAAAAATCGCAGAAAGCGTTACGATCGCAAGCTTGAAAGAAAAAAAAAAAAAAGAAAAGAAGAGAATAAAACAGCGTTCGAACGCATAGAAACATGTACGCGCGGTTTTGATTTGCTCGCGGACTTGAAAAAAAAAAGAGAAAAAGCATTAATGGACAAGCGAGAAGTTTTCCAAGGAAAATTAGGAGATCCATCGGGACGCGCGCGCGCTAGAGATGTATATTAGGTTGGTGCGTATGAAATGTCGGATTTTTAAGCGAATACAGAAAACTGCACATGAAAATTTGGTTATTTAAAATCAAAATATGCTCCGGCGAGACTTTAACACTAAACCTACCATAAGAGGTCAAACAACCCTTTCCAGATTTTTCTGTTTTACAATTGCTGACGTTATAAAATTGTTTTCGCAAAAATTGATTATTTTTAAGCGAATACAGAAAACTGCACATGAAAAATTGTTTATTTAAAATCAAAATATGCTCCGTTTGCTTCAACACAATTCTCCCCGGTGAGACTTTAACACTAAACCTACCATAAGAGGTCAAACAACCCTTTCCAGATTTTTCTGTTTTACAATTGCTGACGTTATAAAATT
>CM052097.1:22083855-22095814 GCA_028453745.1 Agapostemon virescens | reverse complement strand
AAAGTTAAATGTACGACTCCTTTAATACTTAATCTTGCTACTCCCTAAATAGCTAAATTTGCTACTGCTCTAATACTTAATATTCCTACTCCTTTAAAGCTTAATATTGCCCTAACTTAATACCTAAAATTGTTACTGCAAAAATTTCTAAATGAGGGTTTGATTTTAAAGTTACCTCGAGCGAATGCTGACTACCCTTTAAAAAGAGAATGGTTATTTTTAATGAATATTGAGGGGTTTAGCCGTTGCGATTCGCAGCAAGCGCAAGATTACCTGAAGGCTTATAGGAAGGTGGACGCGGCATGCACTCCGGCTTCGTGCACCTCGGAGGGCCATCCGTGACGTCGGTTTGCGGCTTGAACACCGCTCGGAATCGCGAGAAAATGGAGCAGCAACACTTGCCCATTTTGAATTGGTCCGATAGAAGACGGTGAACGTTCCACAGGTGTTTTTCCCGAGCACGCGACGTCACTGTTTCAAGTCCGCGCGTCCGCGGTAAGAGTCTGCCGTACGCACGTGCTCGCGTTCATCTCGCGGCGCGAGTTACGCGCTTCGCGACTCGCCGATTACGCGGTGTCTCTCGAATGTCGGCGTACTCTCGAGAGAACCTGCACGATCCACGGCGATAATCGTCCGATCAAGGGCGTCCGGTTCGGCGACAGACAGTCGATTGATCCGCGCAAAAAATCAAAACCGTTCTCCTCTCTCGACCCGTCCTCGCCGACGTTCGACAGCGTTTTCGAATCGCTCCCGACGGATTGCTCTCGACGGATCCGCCTTATCGCGCGCCGCTGCTTGCGAGAAAGCGGTGCGTGCACCGAGCGCGCTGCGATGATATCACGAGGCGTTTTAAGCGCGGCCGCGATCCGCGCGCGAGTAGACGAGCGACTGTCGGATCGCGAATCGCCTGGCATCCGCAATTACGCTTCGTACCCGCCTCGCGTTCCAAGCTCAACCTTCGATTAATTTTTAGGCGATTGCTAACCGCTGCGATCGCCTGCAATCTTCCCCGTGGGCGGATGCCTCGTCGAGTTCTCCATTTTCGGAATTCACACTGCCGCCGAGCGGCACGGTGCTCGAGCGGACAACGGTGCGACGCCAAGTTGCGTTCCATGAATTTGCGAAACGCTATTATTTCGGGACTAGCTTCGCCTCGAAGGTGAGAATCGCGTTGCGAGGATTGTTCTTCGCGGAAATCGAGCGCAACCGCGTGCTTGCCGTACGATTAGTCGTGACTATTTCGAGAGTGTTGGGTATAGTCGCGAATAAACGCAACAACTTCTCTTCCACGAGTATCACGGTTTTATTCGCTAAAGAATATGCATATTGAATGGCTGGGAATCGTTGGTTGCCTGCACACCTGTATACGACGCGTCGAACCTACTGTTCGAACGTGTTCGGAGCATCAATTGAGGTCAAAGTCCGACAGAGTCACGTGGCTGTTGAGATTGCCCCTGTTGTCTTCTAGCTTGATGATGGTTTGCATTATGTCGTCTATTAGCACGTACAAGTATCTGTACACATAATCGCCCGACTCGTTCTGCAAGCAATTTGAACGCGTTAGACGATTCGACGGTTCGGTCGCGCTTAGCGTCCTGCGATTCCTCACCTCTTGTACTTCTAACGTCACCGTGCCGCGTCTCCTTATGCCCTGAACGTAGAATTGCATTCTCATGTGCCGCACTCCGTCTTTCATGAAGACTACGTGACTGTAAAATTGATGCGTTTTTAACAGGGGAATCGCGAGAGCGACTTACCGAGCCTACCTAATGTGGTTGCGTCTCCTGTATCCCTCCCCGTAACCTTTGATAGGCTGTCCGAGAGCGTCTATAACTTTGGGTTCTTTCTTGCAGCGTTCCAACGCTTTGCCATAAACGTTATTTGGACTTTTACTGGAGAATAGTTCCTTGAAAAGCACGTAGAACATTAACCCTGTGAGTCCTACGCCGCCGATTATTACACCTAAGTATCCCATAGACTTTGTGTTTTCCTTAACTGAAACACAAACAATGTTAAAGAATATAGATTATTGGACGACTCGAACGATGGGATAGTAGTATGAAATTTACCTACTTCCGCTAATCCAACTTGCAGCCTGCTCTCTTGCTCGTCGACATTGCTCTTTTCGAGCGCCTTTCTGGTGCAATAGGATGCATTTCGTGGAACGTTAGGCTCCGGGTGGAAACGAGAACAAATGCGTGCATTTGACAGACCGGAGACAGCTACTAGTCTCCTAAATGGAATATAATTAATCACCCTTACAGAAACCATTTCCTAAAAAATATATAAACTTTAACAAGGTTGCTATCAATTTCCTGAATGAAATAAAAACTTAAACGAATAAATTGGTTCGTCCCTTAACGCTCTAGAACAGGTATCCTGATTCGTGTCAAAATATGCATTGAAAAGCTTGACGCAAAAACCGGACAATATTTGTCGGTGAAAATTGTGCTCGTGGACGTTGTACGTGTCCATAAATAAATAAACAATGTTTTTATGTCAAGACTCGTCGTATCGAATTGTACTTTGAAAGTCATCCAGTTCGTTACACCATAGATTCTACCAATATAATCGGAACGGAATTTCCCATAGTCAAAGGTCAACTTACGACAGACGAATGTGTGTGTGTCGCCCGTAGAATCTTACAACGTTTTCATACGAAAACCGTGAATAAAGTATCGAAGAAGAGTCGGTTCAGATAATGCGACTATAATCCTCGATCATGTTTGGTTATTTCACAATCTGCGAAACGGTGTAGAATGAAACTAGGTTATGATGCTGAAAGGCGAGACAAAACACAACATAACCTGTCGCGAATTTGAACTGCGTCGCGTACATCTGTGAAGCGGTTGCTCTCGACGCAATTAAAAAAAGAAATTGAGTTTTTTCGAATCGGACCAAGCGGACTGAATTAAAAATCGCAATGAAAACTGCTCCGCATCAAAGGCTAGTGATGGTTGGCGATCGTGATGGGCAAGTACCTTCGCATTCGCTACTTTATCGAATATCAATTATCCCATAACGTTGCGATCTCGATAATTCGAATATCAATTTTGTTCGATAAATCGACTCCTTCGGCTATTGTATCGTTCTCTTAATCTTGCGGCAGGTATTAAAAATCGTTGCAGTTAATTGCAGCAACAGCTTACCGTATATTGTTATTTCTATTTTAGGCTGAAAGAATTATTACGTCGTCGTTTGGTCGAATGCGGCTGGAGGGATCAGGTGAAATTAATCTGCAAGGAATTAATAAAAGAACATGGTCACGATATCACTTACGATAAGCTACTTTCTGTGGTCACGTCCAAGGCGAGAACGCTCGTGCCGGACTCTGTTAAGAAAGAGCTTTTACAGAAAATAAAGAATCAGCTTATCGCGCAAGAAGAGAAATTGAAAATGTAACGGATCGAAATCATTTGTTTGTAAGCTTTTATGTTCTAAGAAAGAAAAAACCTATGGCCAATAATTGTGTTCGAATTCCGAGTCATTTCCATGTACGCCGTACAACGATGTGTGATACTATTTGTAATTATAACCTATAATCTTACGGTATAGATGGTTGGAAATAAATTATATGTACTACTGAATCTGAAACACTGCTTCAACGACGATTACAGCGGATTATCAGTAAATTCGATACTTTCAATCGTATCAAATAGAAATTATACCATTCAAATAATATTAAAACCATGACACATTGGAAGGAACCAGTTTAATCGTAGCGTTCGAAGAGGAAATTCTCTGGTTTAATCGATCTTCTTACCATAAACGAGACAAAAAAATGAGAATTTGCTCTCTGATTGAATACTAGAAGTAGATTAGTCGCAATGCGACTATAAATAGATGTACGATGAGATTTTTGGGTACAGGGGAAAGAAATGATACTTACTAGAGTTTATTCGGTAAGTAACTAGGCGTCGATTAACCTCTCAACCGCTTTGCGGCGTTCTTGCTTTATCCCCACGGCCTAGTAACATCATCGCCACAACGATTTTCGATAAAATCAAAGCTGCAGTTTTAAATTTTAAAGGCATCGTTTACTCGTCAGATGGAGACACGAGCGGCTTCGACTGCCTATAGTCAAGTTGTGTTTTTACCGAAAGTACAGACGATCCGCGGTATAAGTTTGTGTCAATATTTAATTTATAGTACTACAGTAATTACCGGGTTACTTTGTATAACGCGTGAAAAATGTTGATTAAAGTGAAGGTAAGAAAAATTGATCGGCGAAATTGGAAGTACAACTGCTACGTTCACACCGGAAAATATTCTAACCTTGTTTCAGACTCTCACGGGGAAAGAGGCAAGTAATTGCAAAAATGATATAATAAACGTTCCATAGATTCACCATTACAACCGCGCAGTTACGTTTTTCGATGTACCTCTCAAAAACAAGTAACGGGAACATTTTTTGCAGCAAGATTGTTTTTGTCATCCGACTTTTGATGTGTCGTCGATAACCAGAGACCAGAAATAACAGTTACTTTAGAGATTTTTCCAAAAATGATCGTCAACAGAATGTTAATTTTTACTCGAATGGAAGTTAGGGGTTGGTAAATTTTGCGCAATAAAATAATTGAAGGTAACCAAAACGAATGTCCCGCCATCGATATAGGTTACCTCATAGCCAAAACGAAACTCGTGTCATCGATAATATTATAACGATGACGAAAAACAGTTATTTTCATCGTCCGTAATAATAATTAGTCGTAAGCAAAAAATGAATTCTATCATCGATAACGGTTATCGATGATAGGAAGAATTGTAAGATCTTTCAAAGGACGATATTAACTTTTGCGCCGCCATTTTTAGAATTTTTGTTACAACAGTTATGGTATGGTCTCTGTTGATAACTGATCGACTCGTCGAGTTCATTATTTTATGTGCATTGTATCGTTCCAACATTGTATTACCTGAATATTTTGTTGAAAAACAGGCAAACACCAGAGTGTTGCTCTTATTGAAAGTGTTGTTGTTCTCATAGATCGAAATAGATATAGAACCCACAGATAAAGTACAAAGGATCAAGGAGAGGGTTGAAGAGAAGGAAGGTATACCTCCGCAACAGCAACGATTAATATTCTCGGGAAAACAAATGTAGGTATAATCGCAAGTAGAAATATTTATACGGTTGTACAAAAAACACATTCTGTATAGAGAGAATTAGGCTCGAATGCTTTATTTGAAGTCTCGCGTGGTATGAAAATCCTTGAAGCAAGGCGTTACGCATAATCCTACGTTACAATAAGCACAATAATATCGAGATTCCTTTCGCAGTCCTTTAGTCGCGCAAACCTTACATCTTCTTGTAGCGTTCATCTTCTTTGGAGTCGACGGAACGTACTCTGGAAAGTGACTTTCCGTAGTCCTTACCGAATCAGACTCGCATAGTTGTTTCAGTCTCCTCGTCCCTGTTCCATCAATCACGATGTTTCAACGTTATTTATTCCAGTTTTTGTTTGTTTGTATTGTTTGTTTGTTTGTTTTGTATGTATGTTTGTTTGTTTGTTTGTGAGTCAGTTGCATCTTATAATTACAATGAACTTATAAAATTGCATAAACTGTGCAATGGTATTTGTGTCATTGGAATTCGGTTCGATTCGATTTCGCGATCTAAAATGTGATTGTTCAATGTACCCGATAAAATATTCCACAGGATATGTATAACAGGATGTTCTGTTGTTTTCTCTTTTTTTTTTTAGGAGCGACGACAAAACGGCGCAAGACTATAAAGTTCAAGGTGGATCGGTATTGCATTTGGTACTCGCATTGAGGGGAGGTTTACAATTATAATAACGACATTCCTCAGTTTGATACGCTGATACGAACGTTAAGAGATGTACAAGATCAGCCACGAAAATATAATCAGATATTTTCCAACGTTATTCAAAGCGCACTGTGCTTGCAAGGACTCAACGATTAGCTTTGTTTCTCGATATGATCGACGAACGGTTACATCTAGAATTTCAAATAAATATTTAATAAAATGATTCATCCATAGAGCTGTAGTGTCTCTCCGTACCGACGAAACGATACTCGGCAGGATCCGCCGTTTTCGCTACGATCGCGTTAACTCTCGTCCCTCTCGTCCTACCGGTAGTAGAAAATCTTCGAATCCGTAATTTCGCAATCCGCAATCCATGATCCGCAATTCGCAATTCTTAATTCGCAATTCGCAACCGAGTGGAAGATAGACCGACGCGCGGGGCACTGCTATCGTTACCGACTCGACTCGCTCAGTTCCTATGATATTTGCTGTTATGAGTGGCCAAGCTCCACTTTGTTTTGAAAAATCGCTGGCAGATATTGCAGTACGCGGTAGAAGTTCGTGATTCCTCGTGTTTCGATGTAATGTGCCGTAGAAGAGCGTGCTGCGTTGTAAACGTAATACCGCATTTATCGCAGAATGATCCTGGCGAATGCAAACTCCATGCCGGTGTCCTTGCGTGTGACTCTATAAATTTATTTCTTCTTATAACTAACACTATAACGAACATCATGGTTTTTGTTTGTTTTGCTTTTCTCTCTCACTCTCTCTCTCTCTTTCTCTCTTTCTCTCTCTCGTCTTTTACTCTCGTCGCGTTTAGTACACGGTCACGTTCCCTTTCAAAATTATTCTACGTAAAACAATTAGCCATTGGTGCGTTACTACCATTCATCTAATCGATGCAAAAGATTGTACTCGAACCATAAAAGAAAACATGTTAGAAAATGTCGGTGCGTCTATTCCTCTAAACGCAGGAACAACGAACCGGTATATATGTATCTACGAAATCGATAGATCGATAACGAAGGGCTTCGACGAGCTGGGATTCTTGGATCGCGAACTTCCGTTTCCCCTTTCCCTTCGAGCCCTCGATCGACGATCCTCGACGATTCGTACCGCGCGATAACGCCGAGTTCGACCGATCCGAGATTATCTTCGTCGACAAGCTGACATAACCAAACTGCGCGCAATCCATGGGCAGCCTCCAAGAATCTCAACGGTCGTTCCGCGAGGAGTAAACAGCCGAGAATAGTTCGTGCAGTTTCCCAGATACGCGCAACGTGTAAGCAGAACACTGTTAGACCGCAGCGGTAATTTCAAAACACGCTGAAGCACCCATTCGCAGAACGCAACCGAACACCGGACACCGAGGACCGAAGACGGTTATGTGCGTCGAGCCGCACACGTACGTACGTATATATTCTATCAGAGACGATTGTTATCTATTTGTCGCGGCGCCGTCCCTCCGCGTTCCGTGAAAAACATCAAGACTGAACAATCCATTGTAAATCGATTTATTTACATTGCTGTAATAACATTTTAAAGCATAGTTTTATACCGCTTTTTCTTTGAGTTCGCTTACAAGCTCACAATGAGAAGTACGTACACGTAACAGAATCTATCGAAACGAAAAGTTTGCGACGATCGACAATATTATCTACAGCCGGTCGCTTTCGCCGTAGTTTCCCAAAGCCGCGCGCGGTCCGAACAGAGACGGGGACATGCCGGTCGTTCCCGGTTCAAATTCGTAATCCTGTTTATTTTCGTTTCGTGTTCCATCTACCGGTAGCCTACGACACGTCTAAAGCAAATCCTCGAAACTTTCTGTCGAGACAAACGAATGGTAAAACGAGAAACGCGGTTGAACCGGATCACTGCAGAAACCTCGTTGTTTCGCGAATAAACTAGCTACAACCGTCTAACGCGCAGGCGTCGAATGCTAATCAGGAAATAAAATCGTTGAAAAATTGCTGGTAATCGATTTTTCAAAATGCTACCAAGTTTGGTTAAGAAAGAAAAATCAACGGCACAGCTACGCTTGGGAATTTCGAAAGATGCTGCGAGCGAGAAAGAATACATTGGGAAACTACGAGGCACGCGATGATATACGTCGGAACGAAAAATCTTACTGAAATACAGTATTACCGTTTTGCGCGTGTTCGTTTTGCGTGTGTGGGTTCGTTCGTTTGGCTGTTTATTTGTGTGTGCATGTATCTGTGTGTGTGTGTGTGTGTGTGTGTGTGTGTGTGTGTGTTCGGTGTTTACCCATGCGTCGTGCTACGTTCGCGAAAACTTTCTGTGGCTCGCCGGACGCGATTGTTTTGTTGCAAACTGATCGTTTCTCGTAAATGCACTGATCCTTGGACACGACGGACGAGGCGTCGTTCGATCGGTACGACGACGAGAACGGTGCCCGTGAAAATTACCTATCGAACTATCGGTAAAGTCGTTCGCGTGGTCTATCGCGCGAGACACGATACAAACTCGCACACCGTCGCTCTCTACATACCTTTACTTACGGGCTAAGTCTTACCAGCTAAGAGAAAAACGTCTCGCACCAATCAAAGTACATGTTCCGCTCGACATTCGATTAATTACAACGCGACGAGTTCGACGCGATTCATAGTTCGGAATAAGTTTCTCTCTCGCTCTCTCTCTCTCTATCTTTCTTTCTTTCTTTCTTTCTTTCTCTCGTTCACTTTCTCTCAAGCATCGTCCAATCACGCGTTCGTGCGTTCGTTCGATCTCTCGCGCACTACAGCCGCGCACGCAGACGTTCTTCCATTCATCGAAGCTTCGTGCGATTCTTAACAGCGAACAACTACACGTTTTTTTTTTGTTTGTTTGTTTGTTTGTTTTAAATCTACGTAAACCTACGACTAAGTGCTTTATCCTGCGAAAAAACACATTGTTCCAGTTCGAAAGAGAACACCGAAAAGAACTCTGCACGGTACGATTCGTTTCGTTTGTAGAGGATACGGCGTGTCTAGAAGTTTGACGTGTTTGTCGCGTAACACATTTGTTCAGCGAAATCGACGACAAAAGGTACGCGGGCGCGCGCACGCGCGCGGTCGGATGTTCGCACGTGCGCGCGCAATCGATCAATCCCGGGGTCGAAAGAAACGGTGAATTTGTCGATCTACACCTACGTTAATCGAAGAGAGAAGAAAAGAAAAATCGAACTTTCATAACCTTTCTAGAGAGGTTCGCGCGCGCCTTACTTTTTTTTAGTTTTCTTTTTCTTTAATCGCCGTGATAAAACACACGACCGCAATTACACACGTTAATGAAACATCGTTTCTTTATTGGATATAATATAACGTACACATAGGACTTATATAGCGTAAGATTCTGAAGCAACGTTGATCATTGAAATCGAACGGATCGCGATAAAGCGGTACACAATTGTTATTAGCCAATACGTAAAAGTTCGACTTTTTTTTCGAGCGAGATCGCGAATCGTCGACGATCACGAAAGAGAGCTTTTAGGGAAAAACCTCGCGAGAAGCTGCACGGCGAGCTTTCCGAAATCCGATTCTCCTGTTCCGTTCGAGAAATCGCGCTTGTTCTTCTCGACATCGATTACGCTGACCGCGATGATCGCGAGGGAAACTAAGGTTAGAGCGAGTGCAAAGAACAACAGCCCGTTCGAAGTGACGGAACGGAACGAAGTCGAGATCGAGATCGAAATCGATACCGACATCGAGAACGAAAGCAACCTCGGTCGGGGCCTTTCGGGGGAATTCACGATCCTCCGAAATCATTTCCGGGAGAAGGAACGCAACGGAACCGAAATCGAGATCGAAGTCGAATACGAAAGCGTCCTCGGTCGGGGGCTTTCGGGAGTATTCGGGGGACTCGGCTCCTCCAAAATCACTACCGGGAGGGGGAACGCAACGAAATCGAAAACGAAAGCAGCCTCGGTCGGGTGTTATCGGGAGTGTTCGGGGGACTCGCGTTCCCCGAAATCATTTCCAAGTAAAGGAACGCAACAAAATGGAAATCGAAGCCACGGTCGGGAGTTCTCGGGAGCTTTCGGGAGTATTCGGGGGACTCGCATCCTCCGAAATCACTTCCAGGAGGGGGAACGCAACGAAATCGAAATCGAAGCCTCGGTCGGGAGTTCTCGGGAGTATTCGGGGGACTCGCATCCTCCGAAATCACTTCTGGGAGGGGGAACGCAACGAAACCGAAATCGAAGCCTCGGTCGGGAGTTCTCGGTAGCTTTCGGGAGTATTCGGAGGACTCGCGTCCCCCGAAATCGAAAGCAATCTCGACCGGGAGCTTTCGGGAGTTTTCACTAGTATTCGGTGGACTTGCGTCCCCGAAGTTACTTGCTGGAGGGGGGGAACGCAACGAAGTCGAAAACGAAAGCAATCTCGATCGGGAGCTTTCGGTAGCACTCGGCGGACTCGCGTCCCCCGAAATCGCTTCCAGAGGCGAGAACGCAACGAAATCGAGATCGATATCGAAATCGAAAACGAAAGCAGCCTCGGTTGGGGTCTTTCGAGAGCATTCGGGGGACTCGTGTTCTGGAGAAGGAACGCAACGAAAGGGGTCGTAGCCGTAGAACGGATTCGCAGCTTCCACATCGGATCGATCGATCCTCGAAATTCTGTTCTCGTGATGCGCGGTTCTACGGACCACACGGACCTGTACACTGTGGCCCGTAGAGGAGCGCGCGCGCGCGCGTCGACTATATTATATAGACACGGACCATGGACGAACGAACAAGGTACGTATTCTCTAAATTTTCTTCGAATCTCGTACACACAGAGACAATGTTTACACGAAGCCACCGGCGAAAAGAACAAAGGAATAAAACTGTTCGGTTCTCTTATAGTCTCTCATACGCGTTCAACTGTGGTAAACATCTGGAAAGTCAATACTGTAAAATCTGTAAAACTATTCGAGTGTAAGGCACTGTCTATGCGCTCCTTCGAAGCAGCTAAAATCCATCTTGGTCGCAACGAAAAGGTCGATTATGCGAACAACGGACGTGTAAACAGAGTCGGTGTAACATTCCGATTGACTTTTTACCGTAACGTGACCCGCGTTCGTAACACTGTAATTCTCTCTCTCTCTCTCTCTCTCTCTCTCTCTCTCTCTCTCTTTCTCTCTTTCTCTATTGATATGGACATCTCGCAAACGGTAGTCTCTATACGCTATTTATTTGTCAACTAACTGTAGAATATTTCGTTTTGCGCGTCATTGGTAACGATCGCTTGTCGAGCAACAGTTTCATCTCGTCGTTCTCGGGTCTCGAAACTACATCTAATCTTGCTTGCGAACGGAACCGTCGATCGGACAGAAATATCGATCGTCGATATCTCGAACCGCGCGGCACGATCAAAAAACACGACGACGACGACGACGTTTCGTCGACGGACGCTTCAGCGCCGTACAGTAATGACTAGAATCGATACAAAGTCGAAGACGAGCTGAGGGGGGTCAACAAATACTCTTTAACTAAAATACATTCGGATGTATTGATCCCCGTTCGCGGTTCAACAGGAAACGGAAACGGAGAAGAAGAAACTAATAAA
Source organism: Agapostemon virescens (assembly GCA_028453745.1). Lineage (NCBI taxonomy): Eukaryota > Metazoa > Arthropoda > Insecta > Hymenoptera > Halictidae > Agapostemon > Agapostemon virescens. The sequence continues at coordinate 22,084,501 of CM052097.1, read as the reverse complement.
AAAAAAAAAAGGGAAAAAAAACACAAAACGAAAAAGATGTGTCGCCGCGAGAACGTTTGCGGAGCCTGTACGCGGAATCTGAACGGAAACCGAATCGACAAAAAAAAAAGAAACGGCGGATGATGGAATCCGGTCGATCAACGAACGTCGGTGGTTCGAACTGTGTTTTGGACGTTGGGACACTGCTATCGGAAACTGAGATCGGGAAACGATAAATAAATTAAGTCTCATGTTACTGTCCTCGAATTTCTGGTTCCAAGGATTACGCGCGTAACGATTTCGAACGCGCGACGCAGCACACGATCGCTGTCCGAAGAACAGGAAGAAGAAGAAGAAGAAGAAGAACAACAGGAAGAAAAAGTAGTAGAAGAAGAAGAAGAACCGCGTCGTCGTCGACCACGCTTAGTCCCTCCACGGAAACCCATTTCGCGAATGTTCCTCGAGTTTGCAAAAAATCCACGGAAACCCATTTCGCGAATGTTCCTCGAGGGTGCAAAAAATCCACTGATACCCATTTCGCGACGACCGTTCTGCGAGTTTGCAAACATCCACGGAAACCCATTTCGCAACCGTTCCTCGAGTTTGCAAACATCCACGGAAACCCATTTCGCAACCGTTCCTCGAATTTGCAAAAAAATCCACAGAT
>CM052097.1:22045705-22058315 GCA_028453745.1 Agapostemon virescens | reverse complement strand
TTTTGGAATTGAGTCTTTCAGCGCAGGAAATCTTGTGCTGAAGGAAAAATACTGAGCCATTTGCCATTCTTTGGATTCTATAACCAGCTGAAGCTAATTCATTTTCGAATTAATACTTTTAGCGCAGAAAGACTTAAGCTCAGCAAATACTAAGTCGTCCGCCATGTTGTAAATCCTACAATCACTTGGACTTGATTAATTTTTGAATTAATACTTTCAGGATGGCAAATTTCCTGGCAGTGGTACATTTAGTCTCAACCCTTTGTATTCGAAGCAATTTCAATTCTATAATTAAGTCGTGTCTATCAAATCTACAACATTTTTATACTATGCAATCTTTTTAGCATTGTGCAACAGACATTTATCCCTTGGCATATTACTTTCTTTTTATATGAAATCAAGTTTTGTAGAAAATACAAATTGTTTGTTCTCTTCTGTAACATCTTTAACCCACACCAATGGCTCCTCCGAGGCGACGCTAAAAATTGTCAGAGTATTATTGAAAACAATCTTGACATTACTATGTTTGTATCTGTGCCATAGAATATACTGAGAAAGTTTGATCCTTAAACCCTCGGACACCCGGTATAATATATTGTGCAAACTTGGTACTGTCGGTCCCAAGGGACCTACAAAACATTTAACGTGTTAAATCTATTTTTTTAATTAAATAAAAACCTACCTACCTATTTTTATTCTTATTTATTGCCATAGAATATACTGAGAAAGTTTGATCCTTAAAGTCTTGGACACCCTGTACAATATATTGTCGTTAAGTCGTCATTTTTATTAAATAAAAACCAACAGAACCTAAGAAGTTGATAAAATTTAACGGTTGTAACATTTTTTTCTTATTTATTGTTATAGAATGTACTAACAAAGTTTGATCCTTAAACCCTGAGACACCCAGTATAACACATTGTCGCTAAGTCGTTATTTTTATTAAATAAATACCTACAGAACCTAAGAAATTGATAAGAATTTAACCGTTGAGACATTTTCTTCTGATTTAATGTCATAGAATGTACCGACAAAGTTTGATCCTTAAATCCCGAGACACCCTATATAATATATTATGCAAACTCGATGCCGTCAGTCGCAAGGGACCAACACAGTGTTTAACCTGTGAAATCGTTACTTGTATCCAATAAAAACCTACATAACCTAAGAAACTGATGAAAATTTAACATTTCCAAGTAACGAATAAGCTTTAACATATTTATAACGTAATAAATAACCAAGTAGCTTCGAGCGCAAAGGGTTAACGATAGAATTAAAATTGCTTGTACCGCGAAGGGTTGACGATGGACGTACCGCAGCCGGTGAAACGGCCCGTTTCGGTTTACCGCGCGTGAGGAAAGCAATCGCGAGGAACAGCAACGGAATAAAAAGCAAAAATAATCGAACCACTGTTTGCCGAGGCGAGGATCCGCGAGTTCCGAGTCCGAGGACCGGCACCACGACGGTTTCGCGTGCGAAACGATCGTTCGCGTTTCCGGTTTACCGAATGGCGACGCTAATTTCTCTGGACTGTGCGCGTCGAACTGTCCGATACACTCCGACGAGCGACTGTTCGCGGGCGCGTCCACGTGCGAGTCGCGGCGGCGCGGTCAAACGGTTTTCGCGTCCCAAAGAAAACAGCGTGGCTCGCGGTGACGAACACCTGCCGAGATCGAGATGGAGATGGAGATCGTGATCGGAATCGAGAGTGTGCTACGTACGCCGGAAAGAGAGGGAGGAGAGGCGAGAAGAGAGAGAGAGAGAGAGAGAGAGAGAGAGAGAGAGAGAGAGAAAGAGAGAGAAAGAGCCCCGAGAAACGGAGGAAAGAAGAAAGGAGGAAAGGAACGACGATGAGGCGACCACGGCGAGAGAAAGAGGAAGCTGGAAATGAGAAAAAGCGCGAGACAGCGAGAGTGAAAGGGCGGGAGAGGAAGAACAGGAAAAGGGGTGGGGGGAAAGACCATAGGATTGCGTCACCGTACGCATGCACATACCTCTAGTCACGTTTAAAAATAGATTCTCGAATATTAAGGACCACGGTGTCGAGCCGTCCCGGCCGATCTCTCTTTCGGAAGGAGAGTGTCTGCCGATCGGAAGGAGTCGCGGCGATCGATCCTCCGAATCCCCGGAAACGCCGATCGGACGACGATCATCGAACGACGATCGAACGCGTCGAACGCGTCGAACGCGTCTCCCGTAGATGGCGACGGAACTCGAATCCGAACGGAATTGGAATCGGAATTGCAATCGGAAAGGAAGATTCGTGAGCGAGCGAGGGAGCGGGCGCGCGCGCGCACGCATGCCGGCCAATAAAAGCTGGACGAAATGATTCATGCGTGCGCGCCTTGCCGCGGCCCGTACTAAGCCATCGGAGCTTCCTGCAATCGTCGTTCCTGCCGACGACCTCGAAGTTCGCGCTCGCGTGTCTACAATTACGGTCGGTGGCCATCTTAGGAAGGCCGCGATCAGAAACGAGGAAAAAATAAACGGAACGATCTGGTTTTTTCGCGTTGGCCCTCGCGGACTTTAGCCGGAGCGACGGGGAAAGGTCGCGACCACGGGGAAACCTTTTCGACCAGTACGAATCTCTCGCGCCTACCCGACTTCGAGAAAGCAAGCGAAACGAAACGGAACGGAACGGAACGGAACGAAACGAAACGAAACGAAACGAAACGAAACGAAACGAAACGAAACGAAACGCGAGAATCGAGATCGATCGTCGTCGCCAGCAGAAGCGTGGGTCGACGTCTAGGCGGAAAAGATTACGTTAGCCAACGCGAAAGTCACGATAGACTTTGGGGAGGGGGAACGAGAGACTTTTGGCGCCGGTACGAAATTTTCGGCGACGTTCGCGCCCGTACTCGCGGCCGGTGTTCGAACGGTTGGCGCTCGCGCGGTTCGATCGCCGATTCGACGGTTTGTCGTGCCGCGACGACTGCTAATAGTAGGCAACCGGAGAGCGAGCCATTGTGGACGTACGCACGAATTCGCCCGTCCGTGTGTGCCTTATAGGTGTGCATTTAGGCACACGTACACTATATGAAATAACGCTCACGGCGGACACGGGATACCATATCGGGTACCTTGTTGACCTCGCCTTTCTTCTCTGTCTCTCGTTCTCGTTCCGTTTCGATCTCGCGTGCACGAGCGCGCGCGCGCGCGCGTGTTCTCGCCGACTATCTGCTCTCCTCTCTTCCCACGTCTTTCACTTCTGACAAAAGAAGTTTCGGCTGTCGCCCGGTATCATTTCTCTCTCTCTTTCTCTCTCGAATCTCTCCATCGGAAACTTTGCAAAATTAAAACGAAAAGCTACAGAGAAATAATTTAGCAAGGGATTCTGGCAAACAGGAAACCCGAGCACTTTTCCAGCAGAAAAGTGGACCAAAGCGGACGTCGCGCAGATAAGATCGCGACGTCCCGACGTCCGTCGATGGCCTAGCGTTGACATCGGCGGGAGCGCACGTGCGCGCGAGACCCGCTGCCATTTTGGTATCGCGTCGTTTCGCGATCGTCGGTCCGTTTCGAGAAAAACGGCGCGCGCGGACGGGGGCCCGTTTCTAAATGTCCATGTATAGCCGCGATCAGGGACATCCGGATGTTTTCTATCTCGCTGTGCGACTCGCCGCGGCGCGTTTCCACCGAGGCGTTCGACGTCCCTCGACGAGGGGTCTTTCGACGACGTCCGTCGGGGACGTCGCAGCGGCGGACACACCTGCGGCGCGCATGGATCGTTCGAGCCGGGGATTTCGAATCGTTCTACGACGATAGAAGGCAACTGTGGTTACCTTGTCGCAACGTGGTCATGGCCCCGACTGGTCGCGAGACACGGTGGTCAGGATCGTCCCCCCTTTACTTTTACTTTTGCATCTATGAGGCTCGTCGACGTCTCCAGCCGTGTGCATATATTCGCGCGGCTTGTAATTCCCGTTTCTCTCCTCTCTCTCTCTCTTTCTCTCTCTGTCTCTGGGAATAAAGGTCGAAGCAGCGCGAAAACGAAAGTGTTTCGAAATGAAAATACCGGCGGTTGAATTTCGAATTATGTAACTCGGGCCCCGAAGCTCGTTTCGAACGGCCGGTTGTTTGCAGCGGCGATGCGGCTCGGCTGCTCTACGACTATAAACTTTCCTCGGACGTTTGCGACCTCGAGACAAAGGCGTGCGTGAATCGTCGCCGCGATATCGGCCGGAGAGAGAGAGAGAGAGAGAGAGAGAGAAAAAAAGAAAAGAGATCATACGGATCTGCGGGAACGCGAGGAAGGATCGCCTCGCCGGTAGGATTGGCAACGTTTAATTATACGTGTACGCGCTCGCAGGCGATTAAGATTCATCGTCGAACGCGTTGCGAAAACCGCACCGCGATTCGAAATGGAAAATAACGCGCGCGGTACACGCTCGGGCGAGTAGGGGGGCCGCGTAGCTTCGTTTGAAATTCAAATTGACGCTCTCCACTCTTTCTCTCTCTCTCTCTCTATCTATCTATCTATCTATCGATCTCTCTTTCGCTCTCTCTCGCCGATGGTATCGCGGACAAAGTAACGCGCCCGCGGACGTATATGGGAAGCGAACGCGAGAGCGCGGATGCAGATGCGGAACGATGCGCGCCAGGACGGGACGCTGAGAATCCGATGAAAATGAAAATCGCTCTGTACTATGATATCGATCGATCCTGGAGATGCGTTCTCTCACCTTTTAGATTCTCGTACGATCAACGGGTTGACCGACGCGACGAACGGAGGATCCTTTGCTCGATTGGCATCCTGTGTACGCAGGTAGCACGCGACGTCGCGACGCGGCGCGCACACACACTTTTTTCGTCGATCGCCGATTCGCGGAAACTGCGTTTCAGGAGCGCGCGACACACCGCTCCGATGCTACGAAATGATTTACGGCGCATGCGTAATCCCCCTCCGCTAAATCACGGTCTCGCTCCTTCCTCGTCGATCCCCGCGAAAGGAGAGAACCCTTCTCTCTCGCCTGCCGCGTTATCCCTCTCCCTCTCCCTTTCTCTCTCGCTCTCTTTTGCTTTACGCCTATTTTCACTCTCTTCGTCGTCCCTTTTCGATCGATCTTCCTTGAAGAGAACCGTTCCCGATCGCGTGTCCTTTTGCCAGAAAAAATTGCGACAAGAGATTGGGAGGATCCGCAAGACATCGGCAAATCCGTTTCGCGGGACCGTTCGTGAATCGATTGAAATATTGGGTTGTCCGGAAAGTTCGTGCCGATTAATGTTTAATTTCGAATAAACATATACGAACATGAATCGATAAGTGATCAATTCCCGATGAGTAAATCGAACTTTCCGTACGACCCAATAGAATGGGTGACGACGCTTTCCTGATGCACGCAGAAATTACGCACGGCTGTGTACGTGTATGTATATATAAATAAAATTTTACTATTATACCGTAATGGAATATACAGGAATCGTTGACTTTCTCATTAGTTGGATACAGTGACCGATTAAATTAGCAAACTACCGACCGAACGAGTCGACCGACGAATCGTTTTATTTCGCTTCGAGAGATCGTTTAAAAACGTTGATGAAAGTTCGACGGCTGGGTCGGCTGGGCGGTCGAATAAACCATTCCCGGTGGCTGTTGATGGGTCATCGCGTGGCTTTGATGCTGATGAAATTCCGGGGCTCCGTGGGGACCGTTCAGCCGTACTCGTTTCGCGTTCTGTCCGTGGTTATGGTCGCCGTTTCCTTGTTGCTGTTGATTCTGCTGCTGTAATTGTATCGAGAATCTCAGAGGTGACTCGTCGGGAACGGTCGAGGGGACGAGCGTACCGTTTGTTGTTGGTTCTGTCGAGCTTTGTTTTCAGTCTTTTCCTCTGTGTCGTCGTCCGTCAGGAACTCTCTCTTCGGATACGGAATGGGACATCCGGCGAATATGCTGCAACGATACGGCAAATATTAGACGGATAAGCGAGGTGCACCGAGAAAAAATCTAAGACACGTACTCCTGCGTCGGCAATGGTTCTTCCTGAAAGTAAGCGTCCTGCATGGAATGCTCGGACGTGATTCGTTTATTCGGGTCCATCATCAACAATTTTTGGAGCTGAAAGAAGTAAACGCGTTACGTTCGCTGTTTAGGAGAAACGCGAACGGAATACTTGGTTCCATCCTACCAGATTGAACGCCTTGCTATCGGGTTTAATTTTATGCCGATCCATGTACTTTGTCAGAGAGCAGTTTGCGTAACTGCGAGCAAAAAAAAGATAGACATTCGCGTTCAAGTTGACTTTCGACATAATTCCAATCGATAGTTCCGGACGGACACTTACTTGGATCTTTTAAAGTCTTTCAGTAACGTTGGATGTTCCGGCATTTTCTTGATATCTTCCCAATCCTTTTCCAGTGGAAATCCCATCACGTTGAATATCCTGAATACCAATCGATTCCAAGATTTTAATGAGATATTAATAATTGCATTGCGGATTTTCTGCATTTACGATAATCTCGAGTAAGTGAAATTTAAAACAGTTCTTTAAAGACGCCAATGCGCTGTCTTTGATCTGTCACGATCGATCGAGAAGAAAATTTTGATTTGCATAAAGATCCGCAATCGTTATTATGTACATCCAGTACCTATCCAGTTGATCGTGATGATACGGATTGCTAGTCTTAATATCTTCCTGCCTACAATGAAATATGGGCTCAGAGGTCAAAAGTTCAGCAAATATACAACCGATGGCCCAAATGTCTGAAAAGTAAGAGTAATATTTATAGATATAATAAAAACGACTAGACGACCCTGTTTTACCATGAATTCTATACCTATGGCTTTGGTATAGTGTCTAGCCCCTAAGAGTAGTTCCGGAGCTCTATACCAAAATGTCACTACCACAGGATCCAAATCGGCCAGGGGTTTTAGAGGAGCATTAAACAGTCTAGCAAACCCCATGTCCGCAATTTTAACGCGTCCTCTTTCGTTTCCTTCTCCCATTACTAATATATTTGCTGGTTTCTGAAGCACAATGAATATTTCAAGCAATCCTAAAGAGTAATAACATGCTGTTGCAAACAATGTCTGTACAATGTGACAATTACCAAATCTCTATGAAGCACCCAGTTGGAATGTAAGTAATGAATACCGTCTAAAATCTGATACAATAAAGACTTTACCATACCCTTTGGTACCATAACAGGTTTCTTATTTGCTTTGGCAGCTCTATGAAACTTTATTATGTGCTATAAATTGAAATAAAATTATTACAAATGCGTTTACATAAACAAAACCGTGTCCCTACAAACATAGACATACCCATAAATCGTGTTCCGCGAAATCAAATAATAACCAAACTTTTCGGTCATTGTGAGACAAGAAAACTCTGATTAAAGTAATTACATTAACATGTTTCAGTTCTCTTAGTAGCTGTAAACAGTAAACAGAATTCCATTAAAATGAAAGCTTTCCATACGTCAAACATCATAGAGAGAATACTTACAGCGATCTCACGGCACGCGGACATCGAAAGACCTGTGCCTTCGATTTGTTTCAAACCGAAATCCTTCGTGTCTGGTCGAGATTTTAATTCGCCATCCGGGACACTAGAGAAATTGAAAAATAATAAGACAATAACGCCTGAAAGAGATCGGCATCGTGCCACGATACGATTAAACAAAAACAGTCGATGCGATATTCCCGTAAAAACTATAATCTTCTTATCGTAAAAACAAGTTTTCAATTAAAAACTCATAGGAATAAAGCACGGAAGAAGGAAATAAAATGCCGAGTAGTTTCGCAAGATAGGTTAGGAAAGCTCACTAACCCTTCCTTCCTACGGGCTTTGTAGACGTGCCCATAAGTGCCCCGTCCAACTTTACATCCTTCAAATTCGAAAAGATCTTCCACCTTTGTCCGATCTTTTTGAGTTTTCATTTTAAATTCGTAATCCATCATGATTGTTGTTATCCGGACAATTATCAACTGTAAACAAACATGTTTAGCTCGGCACACGCAAAGGGGCGATCAAATTTTATATGTCTACCTTTGGTTACATACTTCGCATTGTTTACCATTTATACAGTCAAAGAAACAGCGGCGCGAACGACCAACGACTTTCCTTAAAACGAATTTCCAAATCGTCGCGACCGAACACTTTCAACACTATCTCCATTAGTATCGAATTGGCCGCTGATTTTGGAATCGGAATTTACACCACATACCAATGATCCTCAGCTGTCATGTTTCCGACTGATATTTCATTTTTATACATGATAGTAATTGTGATGAAAAAAAAATCCGTCATGACGCCACCTGTAGCGAAAGTTTCAAGCTATACTAGTCGATTACGCGATCATTTTTCTCTGTGCCGGAATATTTTTAATTCTGTTTCATTATTTTATAACCAAATGTTAGAATAAACATTGCTATTTCAAATTTCCCTCCTATTTGTAGTTGTATTCCTATCGTGTCGGCATAACCGCGTGAGCACTTTCATATTTTTTAATTTTCGGTAACGTTATTGTATTTCTTTTTAAATCACGATATATCTATCGCGAAGCCCTTAAAAATTAAACAGTCTTAAGAAAAATCTATTAAAATATTAATTTCTGTATGAGTGTTAATAATTCATGCTGCTCTTAGCAACGACGTGGTGCAAATTCCAGCAAGAATCATTTCTCTCTCTTGCCGCCTTCTTCCTCGACTTGAGGCGTAGTGCTGCCAACTGCGTGTCGGCGATTTCCCTAGGGACAGCCTAGGGGAGCGGCGCATGCGCGGGACGAATTCCCTACAAGTCACCGGAAACCGGATTTTTGGGCATGAGTATTTACATATCCTATCTGGTTGAACCTAACCTTTCTCTGTCAATATATTATAATTGATCTTTGAGAGAAAGGTTTTCGTTTTGATATTACTGCTGAGCTCGTCGGTAAGACTATTTAGACAGCGTAATATTTAAACTGATTATTCTCGCACGTATAAACGTAGAAAAATACATTGTTTCAGAAATTTTCAGTCACCTATGCGCAGAAGTCGAGTTTAGTTGTATGTTTTACCACTAGACCATAACAGCGGTGCAGCAAGTTAACTCGCATCAAATAGATGATTGTTCTTTTGAGACATTTCTGAGGTGTCAAAATAAATACGATGGCTGCCTCAAAATTACATAAATTTATGACGTTCCTAGGTTTCGTGTCGATACTGCACGCTGCTTATTCAGCTGCACAACGTATGTATAATTTTATATTTATCGTTTCAGCTATTCTCACGTATTATATGTTAGGTTAACTGTGACATTTTCGTAGATCGTTCTTACTTGCGAATAACGGAACAAGAGTTTACTACTTTGCCAATTGACGTAAGTATATTGATCGGCCGTTGAATTTAATGCATGAAATACATGATTAGTAATAAATTACATGTATTTGTTGCAGGTCTTGATACAAGGCATTGTCAGTTTATTTATGGTTATGTACGGTATTATGTATATCGCTGGTGACTTCAAAGAGATTCGGGCAGTAGTTGATTTGGAAAACAAATCTTGGGAAACTCTACGGAATTTTCCATCATTTCAACTATTCAATCATCGTGGTAGAAACTTATACGATCATGAATGGTTACTTCAAAGTGATTCGAGCAGTAATTGATTTGGAAAACAAATATTGGGAAACTCTACAGAATCTTCCATTGTTTCAACTTCAACTATTCAATCATTGTGGTAGACATTTATACGAATATAATGCTTATTAATATTATATCGATATTATTTATGTATTAAATTAATTTGTACAAAAGAATGTAGGTTTATTGCAATTCACTAAAAAAATCTTTACAAGAACCCTGGAATTATTTATTTACATTGAAACACGTATAAAAAACGATTTAGATGCTGTACAATAAGTTCCAATTTCAAACAGTGTATTTAGAAATATACGCAAAATGTATACATAATTTTAACAGACACAGTTATAAAATAAATAAAAAAAGAATGTCAATATTTTTGTTCCAGTTTTTAGCTATATACCGTGTATTTATTTTATATAAAACAACAAATGAATTGCAAAAACTCGGGTCAGTACAGAGATGTTACTTTTTCTGTTTTTTCTTCTCAGCTTCTGCCTCTTTCTCCTTCTCAATTTCGTTAACATACTTTTCGATAGAATCCGAATCTAACATCTACAACAATAAATAACATAGTTTTAAACCAATTCGTTTCAAGTTATACCTCAATTGTACATTTCAAATTCTATACCTGCAAAGGTTGACCGCGTCGCATCACGGCGATTTCTAAGTTCTTTTGTCCGGACTGCACTACTTCTAATAAAGCTCTGATAGCTAATTTTATAGAACCTTTCTCGGTCGCCACTTCTTCCGGCGTATAATACTTTTGTAGAAATTCGTGCACCGTTTTGGCGTTTCTACCTGTAGCATTTGCCTAAACAGATAAACAAACGATTCGTTTTTGTCGCTTTTCAAATTACCAAGAATCATCCCTAGGATGTACCTTCCACTCGTAGTAAATGCCAGAAGGCTCTGTCTGATATAAATGCGGGACTCCATCATAGTCGAACCCAGCTAAAAGACACGATATTCCAAAAGGCCTTCTGCCGTTGCTTTGCGTATACACTTGCTTCAAGCCTAAATATATTGCATACGGTTAACGATTTATCGACGAGCAAGAAAACACGAGACACGCAGCGCCAACTAAAGATATTTTCACAGACGAACCATATTCTTACCTGCTATATACCTGGTTATATACTCTAAAGTAACAGGATCCTCAACGGTTAATCTATGACTTTGACATTCTATTTGCGCACGATTTATCAAGACTCTAGCGTCGGCTGTTAGACCTGCGAGTAGTAAAAGTGTCGTGTAAACGATGGTAAGCATGATAAACGAACCTTGGAAAGATACAACTTATAATCAAACCTGCGAATGCCATCACAACATGGTCGTCCAGACGACATATTTTGCGGACTGTCCGTTCTTCTTGCAGCTTCGCGACAGACTTCTTTTCAACGCCTAGAACGACGACATCGTCGCCGCGGACACCGACCTGAAATAAACAAAACGAGACCGAGAATTAGCACCGAGTAAACTCGGAAAACGAGAACCGGCATATTCGAGGTTATGCTACATTCGTCGACTTACCGCCGTGGAACCTTTTCTAACCGCTTCTTGAGCGTATTCCACCTGCAGCAAATGTCCGTCCGGCGAAAATACCGTGATGGCCCTGTCGTATCTCGTAGACATCGTCTTAGTTTTTCCAAAAAGTCACCGAACCTAATAGACGCACGAAATGACTTGACCGTTTTCAAAGCGTCGCTGCTGCTACTCATCTGTGCGACAAGTTTCTACTCGTTGCCGATAGAGGGTAACGCGACGCATCCTACGCGAATCGATTGACGGTCTCCAGCGCTATTTCAAAAATAACACGATTCCAATGTCTTTTCTACATTCTGCTCTCCAAAGAACGTTCGAAACCGTCGAATTCGAAAAAGGCGAAATCAACAACGATCCTCGGAAACACCGGCGTGCGTCAGCAACACCTGTTTAAATCCACGTAACGCGACAACCTGCAATATACTAGGAAATAGTAATTCGACCAGTCACATTCCGGTAAGTTTCAGCATGTCTCTCCTCGTCGCGATAGGATGCGTCGATAGATGATTGATTCCTAATCCGAGATACAGTATCTCTTTTTTTTTTTTGTCGCGCAGAACAATAGAATTATAATTAAATAGAATTTATTGTATCTGGAAACGCGATTGTTGAATTCACGGAAAAATCGACACGCTCGGTGGAACTCAATTGGCGCCAAAACTTTTTATATACATATATATATATGTGTGTTTACACTTAGCGAGTAACAAAGAGGGAACAACAACGATGACAAACGGATGTGAGGTCTGGGTTAGGTCGCGGAACGGAGAGACCGATGGAGAGAAGATGGTCGCCTTTATCAAGAGGATCAAAGAAATTGTGGTGCATTTGATACGATCAAATGTGAGACAGTAGTGGGGATGAATAGGTAGAATCTGTATTGTAAGGAGTACGTATAAGAGACAACGATCGGCTTGGCCAAACGTTTAGTCAAGGTTGAGCGCTCTCCTGTGCCGTGTTTGCTCGCGCAGCATGATCGGGTTCGTAAAGATATTTCTTCGTTCCTCGCTTATTATTGATCACAGTTTAGTGGCGGATGCGTTTCGGCCGGTCGCGAGTCGTGCCGTCGAGAGTTCAACGAATTTTCGTGTCGGTCGATAGAAAATATCACGTGGAAATCGTTCGACGATCGTGTTTCCAGTCGAAAGGTGCGAATCGGTCCCACGGTCGTTCTCTAACCGCCGAGACATCGTTCGCGACCGTTCGACACGGTCTGTTTTCGCTTTCGTCCCTCGTACATCTGTGAAATCGGACCGCGCGGGAGCGTCGCCGCGACCCTACCGGAAATCGTTGCTCCACCGAAAGCCATTTTCGCCATTTTCTAACGTCGCGTTCGCCTCCAACCGCAAAAGAAGGTCGCGTTCGGTTGTGTTGCAACGGAACTCGTTTGTTGCGCGACACCTCGCTGTTTACTGATGCTAGTTTCGTTCTCGGGGAATCGGGAAAACGGGGAAAATGAAAGAAATAGAAGCGGACGGTCTTCTAGTTTATTCGGGC
>CM052097.1:22016133-22030705 GCA_028453745.1 Agapostemon virescens | reverse complement strand
TTATGGTTACGCATAAGTGTGTAAAAATGGAAGCGATTTTGTTTTGTATGTTAGAAGAAAATTAGAGATCGACTGTATACAATGGAGCTGTTGTAGGTAGAAATATTGTTTAAATGTTTTAATGGAATTGCTTCGAGATTTAGCTATAAGAAATAATTCCTTGCAACGCGTTCGAGATGGTTTAAATCGTTTGGAATACTAAACCGTTAACAACACAGTGCTATGATTGAACAGGTTCGGCGCCATGTTACGTTCGAAGTCCACGGGAATAATCTTCAATGATGAAATGGACGATTTCAGTGCCCCGAACATAACCAATGGTTTCGATCTGCCACCGTCTAAGATTAATTTCATTCGACCTGGGAAAAGGCCGATGAGCTCCATGAGTCCGACGATAGTTGTAAGTATCGTTGCATTCGGGAAACTTGCCCACCTTCGATGTTTCCGTTGGTTGCAAATTATATGTGCAAACGTTGCACGGTATGAAGGGGAAAATATTGTCGAATCTATTGGTACCAAAACTTTTAACCAACTATCAAAACAGTTAATGAAACGTTGTCGAAATTATTTTCAACGTGTGCTTACTAGAACCTGGAAAATGTTAGATGTCCTAGCCGACATTCTTCAACTTAAATATGGCGACCAGAGTATGATCAAACATACTGAAAGACCATACATTTTTACACAAAATCTGATGCTCTATTGATTCTCGAATTAATAGACTGATTTTTCCATTAAAAAAGGAAATGTTTACACCGTAAAGTTTCTCCCCACTGTACCGGGCAATGATATTTTGTAATACTCTGGCATATTCTAGTATATATTGCTGTTTTTCAGTATATTCAAGTATATTCTAGTATATACTGATATTTTTCAGTATATTTTAAGAAATTATAGTATATTCAACTATATTCTACCATATTCTGGTGTAGTCTAGTATATTCTGCTATATTTTGGTATATACTAGTATATTCTGCTATATTTTGGTACATATTAGTATATTCTGGAACATTGTCATATATCCTGGTACATCTAGGTATATACTGGTATATACTAGTATATTCTAGCATATGCCTTTGTGCACAGGATAGAACCTTAAGGCCCCCCGAATAACTTGCTTGCTTTTCAAGATGGAGGAGAACGTATCGGACCAAACTTGATTAGCACAGAGGGGTTCGTAATTCAACGTTACGAATTTTGTTGTATAGACGTAGGTATCAAGGAGAAAGAAAGGTAGACTCCTTATTTACATTTTGATAGAGCGTTTCGAGTCGTGTACATTAATCTGCTGCGAAGATTGTGCAAGGTCACTCGACAACGATCAACTGAGACAGAAAGTAAACAGTATCAAACGTCGTTCTCCTTGACGCTTCTCCATGTGTAAAAGAATCGGTAAGATTATGAGCTCCTTAGTGCCGAGAATGTTTGGTCGGAATCATTCTCTTCGGTCTCGAAGAGCAAGAGGGTGATTCGAGTGAGCCGCACCCTGTACGCAGCAGTGAGTTCGATGTTCTAATTTTTCGAGAGGTTGACGAGAAAAGAGAGGTTCGTCTGGTAATCGGCGCCGCGGGTGGCACCAAGATCACTTCCGCCGTCGCACTCGCGATGGTGCTGAACCTTTGGTCGAACAAAACCGTCAAGGAAGCTGTCGAGACTCGTCGAATTCATCATCAAGTAAGTAAAACTTATACTCTGTACGTCGTACGTTTTCCGGAACGGAGTAGTAAACCTTTGAAACTTCCAGCTGTTTCCTATGGCGGTCCAAGGCGAGAAAGGATTTGAAAATGAGGCGATGGACTACTTGAAGAGCATTGGCCACAACGTCACAACGTTCACTGGAATCGGAAGCGCGATCACAGCAGTGTCGAAGCAAAATGGAAAGGTGTACGCTACGTCCGATATGCGAAGGCAAGGGATGACCGATGGATTTTAGAGGATCGCTGAAACTCAGAATACGTTAGGCACATTGTTTTATCGATTAAAAGACGAAGAAGCGTGTAAAGAAAAGCAGCCGTCGCTCACGATATACGTCAGCGATTAGGTGAACGGTTTACCTAACGGCTGTTATCTAACAGGTTCAACACCCGCGCGTGTCACCGGTAATATGAAAATTACTCATTTCCTCTGGACACCGTGTGGACGCGTCGATATAGCATTTTAGAAGTTGACGTAATCAATCTTAGTTTCTCAATCAATTCTTAGATAGTTATCCTTAAGCGCGAATCGAGAAGAAAGAATTGTTACCTTTGGTATTAAAAGCACCCGAGCCCCCAAAATACTCGCCGAAAACTCACATATCTCGTTAGTAAGTTCCGCAAGTATTCGAAACTGTATTCGGTAACTGTTTCCCGGAAGAAACAACTGAAAACAATGTAACGAATGTACAACGACCGCTAGCGTCATTAGTGTACTGTGCTCGCAACGTCGAAGCGAAACGCATTGTACTCCATTCCGATGGGAAACATTCAATGGATCCGTTGCATCTGTTGTTAGGCTACCAGCGAAACTACTACCTGTGATCAACGATGCGTCGTTGAATTTTATTACTTGAATAAGGCGAAAAACGCGTGTCATAGAAATATAATTTATTTGGAAGAAAAACACAGTCGAAAATGTCCGCTCGATTATTTACACGAATGATATCGGGTTGTACGAAAAGTTTGTGCCGATTTTGACGTAAGATTGGAACGCAACGCATTTAAATTTTTTGATGTATATTTGTTAAAAGTAAAAACTAATCGGCACGAACTTTTCGGACAGCCGAATACTTACCGCTCCGCCCGACAGCGGATTCTCGGCGCACGATCGTTTCTGTACTTTGGTATTACGAACTGTTGCTGTCGCTTTCCGAAAGGCCAGCCTCTTGTTTCACCTTCCTTACGCAACGCTTCACTTTCTTCGTCTTGTACAATCCCTGCTTCGACTTTCTAACCACCTCGATCGCGTGCAGTTTTTTCTTCAAAGCTTCTGCCTTGTCTTTTTCCCTCTGCGGTATATAGTCTTCGAGACTTTTCTTCTTGTCGTCGGACGGGCTAAAAACATCCGATTCCGCCGCCGCTTTCGAATCCGTCGCCTCTCGCGTGTCCGCCGACTCCTTTTTCTTCTTGCGCGCTTCCGTCGACGCGATCGCTCTCTTCTTCCGAAGCGGTTGAAGCGCGCTCGTCACGCTTTTCACGGTTTTCACGCTTTCCACGACATCGTCTTCCATGCCGGGGTTGTTCAACCGTTGCACGGCCTTCTGCACCCGCTTGCTCAGGTTCACGTCGATCGACTTCGGGACTGTGCTCTGTAGCTTGAAATAAGTGTCTATGAACTTTTGATTCTGCTTCTCTTCCAGCCTCTTCAATATCGGCGTCATGATCTCGTTGAACTTTTCCTTGGTCCAACCGAACTTCTGTTTCGCATAATTCGACAGCAGCAACGTGTTCGGCTTGCCCCAAGTGAAAGTGTCTTTCGACTCGTCCACCTTTGGCACGAGGTACGCCTGCACGACGGCTTGGCTCGGAAAACCTGCAGAAAAGGCAGATCGTTTTATTACAAAGTAGTCGGAGTTTGCTTCGTTGAGACTGCGTTGAAGTCTGAGAGGACTCTATGCACCTTTCTGAATCTGCAAGTTCTGCAGCTTGGTTCGCAGACCGGCTTTTCCAGGACCCGCGGCTCTGCCGGTCGTGACCCACGAACAGAAAGTTGTCAGACCTTGAAGTAAATCGTCCCCGTTCGACGGAAAAGCCGCTAGTATTTCCAAGGCAGTGACGGGCCCGATACCGGCTAAACCCGTCGTGTAATCGCTGCCGACTAAAAGAGCGAGTCGTATCAATTCGTTGCGGGTTAATTCTGAAACGCAATATAGTACCTTGTGACCGGATGCTTTGAAATACAGTTGATTACATAAATTAATAGCACACGCCTTAACCAGAACAACTGTTTCATAAATGGACCAAACGACTTCAGTTTTTCTACCTAGCTGGAAGAACTAGTTTTACCCAGACGACGTGTAAAGAGACATTTTGGAAACGTTACGTTTAGACTTATGAAAGACAAATAGTAATAGTTACTTTCTCTTTGTCCTTGTAAAATTTATCATTTCAACCAGATAGCAGTCGCACTTACTAAAGTGGTGCTCTATGTCGCAGGAAAGATAGCGAAGGACCTTCTTGGTACTGTCGAAGAAATTCTTGTAAACGCATTGTCCTCCGAACAGCCAAATATCTGAGTCGTCCGTGATCGTGCCATCGGTGAGACGAATTTGCTCCAGATACGCGCATTGGGCTTCCGCTTCCATGGGCGCTACAACGTACGGTATTCCGAATAATCGTAAAAGTTCCTGTCGATCATGCAGATTCCCTTTGTACTCTATTGCGAAAAGAAAGTTACCTAGCGCGCCTAACTCATCGATAGATTGCGAATCTTTATGTGATTCTCCATTACTTAGTTATTTCAAACAAATTTGTTTCATCGACTGGAAGACATTTTACGATGGAAGTTTTGTCTAATGTTTTTGCATGTCGCACCGTAAACGCATATAGATCCGCGATCTATTCGCTGATACCGATACCTGAGCTTCGCTGGACACTTGTTTCGAAATATCGATTCCCTGCCTCTGTAGTTTGCCGATGTTTGTCACCAAGTCTGATTGCTCGTCTTCCAAACGTGCCTAAAAGCAAAGCACGTCGATCGTTTCAACTGAACAATATGAATAGATCTAGACAAATATTTCTTATACCTTCAATGACAACAATTCTTCTTCGTTCACCGGAAGTGGGCTCGCTTTTGGAGGAACCGTAATCGATGTGCTTGTACTCGCATTATTTTCCGGCGTAATTTCAACGTTGTTTTGACTGGAATCATTTGCATTATCGATACTTTCTAACTGTTCGATGTCTTCCGATTGTGTACCTAGATTTTTAACGTTATTATTATCCGTATCGTTATCTGCGATATTTGTTGCTTCAGTATTGCCATTTCTCGCGGTATCAATGTGATCTGTAACCTTCTCTTCCGTCGACTCCACGATCGATTCCTCCGGAACAGCGGTTTCCAATGTCTCCAAGGGATCGGGAGAATTTTGTTCCACTATTTCGAAAGGTTCGCTGGACATCGATGCACTTTCAGACATCGCTTCTACCTCTTCGGTCTTCGACTCGTTGTTCGACGCTTCGAATACGTCCGCAAACATATCGTCTTCCATGGTTTGATCGGATCTAACCGTTATTTCGATAGCCTGCTGCGAGGTACTCTTCTTGTTTTCGCTACCGCCAAAGTCTACCGTCGGTACATCTGCTATTTCAATGAAATCCGAATCCGAATCCGTCGAACTGATTACCGCCACCGTATCCGATTCTATTTTTGAAGCTTTCAACGTCGGAACGGGCGATAAGTTACCGTCGGATTGTATAGTCGATTCCGGAAATTCAATTTCCGAAGTACTCATCGATCCTGTAGCCTCCGCGGTACCTACTTCTGTAATGTCTTCGCTGGTCTCGTTATCTTTCACGTTACTGGTCTTCGTTTCAAGATCAAATTGCAGGAATTTTTTCACGGTGTTCTGCTGACTCTTGGCGTCTTCTTTGCTGCGTTGCTCGAGAAGAGTGCAAATTTCATCCTCCGTTAGATTGCTGTATTCCAACATGTAAGACAACGCAGGATTCACAGTGTGTTTTCCAAAATACTTTTTCGACGGCGGTCGCGATTCTTTCCATTCTGTTGGGAAGTACGAGTCGTTGCTCGATTCTTCCGTCGGTGGTTTGGAGTTGGTCGTGGCCGTTATTTCAACATCGCTATCCCATTCATCATCGAGCTCGTATTCGTTCATGTTTTCGCCTATTGGTAAATCTTTGCTGGTGCCAGGTACCGGCTCTTTCGTCTCGTCCTTATCAGTGACAATCTCTTGGTCGTTTGGTTTACTGTTGTTGCTAATATTCTTTATGTATGCATTTTTATCTGCAACACACAGCTTATGAGCACGAAGAACATGGTCGATAAAAAGATTTTCGGAGAACGCAACAACGTACCGCTGATGTAAAGCAGTCTAGTGGTACTATCGGCAGCGACACGGTAAGTACAGTCTCGGTTGGCAGTGTCTACACCCTGTTCGCTTAATAGTTTCTCTAGTTCCTCCAACGTGAGAGACTTTCCTCCCATTTCTTTTTCCGCGGACTCTAAACTTTGTTGAACTAATCTACGCTTCAACAACCGTCTCATTTGAAAGCCGGAGAATTCGTGCGACTCCTAAACAGGATACAGATATACTTTAGAGAAATGAAAAGAATCGACATTAACCTTGTAAATGAATAAATACATCGGGCATCTCGTGCAAACGACCCCACGAATTTTGCTTTCTCGTTTCCTTGAGGTCGGTCAGGATCTCGTAGCGCACGTCCGGCGGTAAAGTTTTGAACTCTGTGCTGGCCACGTTCACGTTATGGATATTTCCGATCCATTTCGTTTGTTTCCGTGGACTCAGCTCTACGGACGATGAATCCGAATCGTAATCGTCGGTCAGACTCGATTCTGCTGGATTCGTGCTCGGCATATCCGGTAATACAAACATATCGTCCGTGGGCTGTTTATTCTGACTGCTCAAGATCATCTGAGTTACATTATTTTTAACATTCCCTTCTTCCGGATTAAGAACCGTTTTTACAACAGAATGTTTTATCAAGTTATTTATTAATTCTGTTCTCATCTGTATAGCTTTATTCTTGGCCATAGATTTCTGCTTCCTGCGTAAGGCCTGCGAACACAAAAGAATAAGAGCCTCTTTTCTCACTACCTGGTTCCCACGGTAAACTAATTATGTACAGACAATATTATAGTCAAGATAAAAGTACAGTTTCATTAAGGCGTACATACGCTGTACTCTTCAAATCGCTTCAAACGCAAGATACACATTCAGTTTGTTTAAATAGTTAAGCAAAGTTTAACATGAAAACATATATTTACAATTGTGTCTTTTTTAAGCATCGGTACACCTCCATCAAACACGAACACCGGCTTGATTTTGTAATACATTAGCTTGCAAATTCTATTGAACAATCCAATAAGGTGGGCATTGGGTTTAGTATTACCAAAACGGTCTTGATATCCTTGCAACACTTGATGAATCCAAATGGAAATATCTACCGGGTTAAAGAACCGCGTTAGAGAAAGAATACAAACAAGATAACAGAATAATTAGGTAAAATATAGACATTTAAATGTACCTATGGCTAGAACTTTTCCTTCCAGCGTTTCCAAGGGAACTTGCTTCCCCGTTGCATCGAGTAAACGCCAAAGCCCGTGAACTCCCATTACGTTCGGTAGAATGCCTATAAAATCAGTATTTTATCAAATTAGATAGTTCAAATAAACATTACCAATATATTGACCAATACATTGTGATGTAAATGTAACATCACAAGAGTATCATTCATTTATAATAAAGACAGATTAGTTATACAAAAGGATAAGCTCATGATAAAATTCCCAAAGAAATTCATTTTAGAAAATTTTTATTTTGTACAATGTCAATGCATTATTCTCGACTTATCGAAATTATCAAAACAGTTCATGCACTTTCGTTTAACTTCTATTTCGTACAATTTATACAATTTTTATTTTGCAAAAAGATTCGCAATCTATTCATAACCTAAGCGACGAGTAATTACTCGCGAATCGCCGAAGTACCGATTAGTGGTTAAAATAGTTTATTTCTCGCAAAACTTGGACATGCCAGCGGCGCGTGCGAAGGATCGCTTACCTTAGAATGCATCAACAAATACGAAAAATTTGCTAAGTTTCGCGCGTATTGACATCGCAACGCATCGGTCACCTGGTCACCGCAACAATGCGCTCGACCGCTCGTCGCGTTAGGCGCGCTACGTTTACATTCACAACATCGAATACTTACAAAACTACACACGCAATAACTCGGCAATTGCAGATTTACCGATCGGGAGTACAACATTACTGTTATACCCTGCAATCATTTGCTCGAAACGCATCAATCATTGTACTAAATGATAAATATACACGCGAACTTGTAACCCGTTCTGTTGCGTCTTTGAAAAGTTGACGTACATTCGTATCGCGGCAGACTTTTATCAAATAGATTTTCGTAAAAGTGCTGCTCGTTGAAAAATTGCTCTAATTACATATCATCGGATCGAGCAATGATTTAACTTGCTTTCAGCTATATAATAATACCCGCATGGTACGGAAATGATTAGATTAAAAGTCGAGTAACATTCGAAACAAATAAAATAAAAATGAATTTTGACAAAATACGAAAACGACTAAAAATTATTTCAATAAAATGCTATTGCGAAAATATTTCGAATGGACGTTTGCTAAAATTCACAGATGCTCCAATTACGTGGAACAAGGAATAGCGGTACGGAAGGTTGATTTGTTTGTTAGTACGCAATCGTTCTATATTGCGCCGTATCAATTTCTTGAATATTTGTGTGACTCGTATGCAAACACGTAACGTAATACGTGAAATATATTTGTGTGTTTCCTCGAGTCTCTCGTAGGCATATGCACACACTCATAGACCGGGACGTGTATATATCGTATCGTCATCATCAGAGAAGTGAAGTGAAGTGAGGTAGAGGCCACCCACTCTTTCCCACAGCAGGTTTTTCCCACGCCCCCCAGGGTAACCCCAACATCCTTTTGCGGCAGCAATTCCACGGCACCTACGGGGTAGAGGGGAATAGCTCACGTCAGGTGGGGAACAAGAGGGGAAACTGGAGGCGCTTGGGTCGACCAGGCCATTGTACAACACTAAAACAATAGAATCTGCAGCTCTCAGTGGCGTAACAAACCGTCTAAACACCGGAGTGCTTGTTAACCTACGTAGAATCCTTTTGAGAATTTCTCGAAATCCGTTTTGAAACATTTTCGCTCGTACAAGCATCGTACGATTTTCTTGGCTGAAAAATAAAATTGTCCATTCTATGAAAAATGTTAGACCTTCTCGACGAGCAACGATACTCGCCTACACGATTTTCCCTCGAAAATATAATTATTCGTTATCGCGAGCTTGCTCCGAGTTGCTCGTTCTCATAGAACAAGAACGAATTTTCGAATTCTACGGTGAGAAAAAGATTCCGGCTTCGGTGCGCCTCCCTGTCCTTCGTAGATACGCGCCTGTTACAGCCACTTACGCGGTAGTAATAACTCTACGTGTCGTTTCGAACTTAGTTGGTTGGCGAATATCGTCGGGAGAGGTTGTGTCGTCTGGAGTTTCGCTCGCTTCTCGAAACCGCCTGGTGTTTACGATTCATAGTTGAGCTCGTTACGATAGAATTTATGGTTGTTCGATCCGTCGCGGTGCTCGTTTGATTGAAATTAATTTTGGGCGGTGTTCCGGGACATTATGTTTATCTGTTGGATTTAAAGTGGCGCGCGCGGCGAGGCGAAATCATTTCGAACGGTTGGCACGACTGTTCGGAAAATTCGGAAAGTGAACAGGTGTTTTTTGAATGGATTAGGGAGAATACTCGACGAGGACGCAAAAGGATTTGCGAATGGTGAAAGATCGACGAACCGCGCGATATTCGTGATAGAACGGCAATTGGAAAAATGCATTGGGATCTGTGCTCGGTTTTCAATCGTTACTGAAAATGAGGTGAGTGTCAAGAACGTAACCTGTTTTTATTCGGTGTAACCTTTCCCGTGCCGACAAAGTAAATAAACGATTGTTGGCATTTTTAGAATTTTATATGAGACGTCGTGCGTCAATTTTTCATCCGTCAATCGATTTTAATACTTTTCGTTCCGTATAACTGATTACATATACATATACATATATATAAACATATAATCATACATATATACACACATATATATATGTATACATATATGTACAAGTATATATATATATGTACATGTATGTATACATTATATATATGTATATATATATTTATATATTTATGTATATATTTATATACATGTGCATATACATAAAAATAAACACATGCATATCCATACATATATATATATGAATATTTATGTACTGCATATATACGTACGCTATGTACACTCATATACACGCGTATGTAAAGCTATATGTACCTTGCACATGTACTAGAATAAACACAATTTTTAATATCTGGTTTTAACGAGGCTGTATAAATTATTCGAATACTTCACCTTTGTATATCTTTTTTCTTTGAATTTGCATCCGATATTACGTTCAATTTGAATTACACAACAGCTCTGGGAGTCTTAAAAGATTTAGCATTTATTTGGTAACGCACTCGCTATGCCATGATTTTTATTCTGTGCGACGTATTTGTGTTTCTATTCTTAGAGCTTTTAATGAATAGTTGTAAGCACACGTGCAACCGTAGCTGGACAGTTAACGTTACCAGGAAGTAAGAGTTTGTGCTGTTTCACGGTATACCAATTTTTTGCCCATTGAACCATTTACACTGTGCCCGTGCTGGACTAAACTGTTGTTTGGTTGACTGAAAATTGTTTATTTGGTGGAAAAATTTTTAGTAAATAAATGCAGAAATTCTTTTCAGAACGATACAAAAGTAGTAACACAGAACACCTTCACGCTTGCATACGTGTACACGTAGTCTGTGTAAACTCGGACGAACGAGGGTGACTTAATTCATGCAGGAAAAATGAGCTCAGCTTGGTTCCCACAGTGTATAAGCGCATTTCCTCTTTCCTGTACTAAGACTAGCAATTCTTGGCAGCTAGTTTAAAGAAAGATAGCTCGAGTTAATTACATCTTCTATCGTGAAAAACAAAAATCTTTCTCACGCCAAAGCTTTAACGGCGTAGACTAGTAAGGTTCTACGACTATTCAAACTCATGTAACTAATAATACGGTATTGTCTAGTGTTAAACCGTATAATCTTGAACCGTGTTCCATCAAGAATGTCTGGCTTTCTAAAACGAATTAGAATGTTTGCTTCTAATTTCGCGAAACAAGTTCTTTCGTAGTTTGCCAGATATCTAAAGTGTTACATTGTAACAGTTACGTTAAATTACGAAATAAGACGTTCAGAGGTACGATTGGACTGAATCGAATTTATTTCAGGTATAAGCGGCAGGCGCAATTATGTGACATGCGAGGACGACAAGGATAGGACCTTGGGGTTTTATGGTTCTGAAGCAAAGGGAATAGGAGCGGAAACTAAATATGCCACACCAGTTCGGACTGCCCGCGATGGCGCACGGAATGCAATCTCCTCCCTCGCCGACCTCGGTGATGTCGGTGTATCCTCGATTCGGGTCCGGCGTCTACAGACCGGACCACCAGGATCAGCGGTTGACGCGCGAGGCGATGGAGCGTTACCTGCGCGACAGGAGCGACATGGTGATCGTGATCCTGCACGCGAAGGTCGCGCAGAAGTCGTACGGCAACGAGAAACGGTTTTTCTGTCCACCGCCGTGCATCTATCTGTTCGGGGACGGATGGAGGATGCGACAGGAGCAGATGCTCCGCGAAGGGGAGAGCGAGCAGTCGGCGCAGCTCTGCGCGTTCATCGGCATCGGCAATTCCGATCAGGACATGCAGCAACTCGATCTGAACAACGGGAAACAGTATTGCGCCGCGAAGACATTGTACATATCCGACTCGGACAAGCGTAAACACTTTATGCTCTCTGTGAAAATGTTTTACGGTAGCGGTCACGACATCGGGGTGTTTCACAGTAAAAGGATCAAAGTGATCTCGAAGCCGTCTAAGAAGAAACAGTCGTTGAAGAACGCGGACTTGTGCATCGCGAGCGGCACGAAAGTCGCGTTGTTCAATCGGTTACGCTCGCAGACGGTGAGCACGCGTTACCTGCACGTGGAGAACGGTAATTTCCACGCGAGCTCGACGCAGTGGGGCGCGTTCACGATACACCTGTTGGACGATAACGAAAGCGAGTCGGAGGAGTTCCAGGTCCGGGACGGTTACGTGCATTACGGTAGCACTGTGAAGCTGGTGTGTTCGGTCACGGGGATGGCGCTGCCGCGTCTAGTCATCCGAAAGGTGGACAAGCAGATGGCCAGTCTGGAGGCCGACGACCCGGTCTCGCAGCTGCACAAATGCGCGTTCTACATGAAGGACACCGACCACATGTACCTCTGTCTGTCGCAGGAACGCATAATACAATTCCAGGCGACTCCGTGCCCGAAGGAGGCGAACAAGGAGATGATCAACGACGGTGCCTGCTGGACGATCATCAGCACAGACAAGGCCGAGTACCAGTTCTTCGAGGGTATGGGACCGGTCAGGTCGCCGGTTACCCCGGTTCCGCTGGTCCACAGTTTGCATCTGAACGGCGGCGGAGACGTGGCGATGCTCGAGCTGACCGGCGACAATTTCACTCCGAACCTGCAGGTGTGGTTCGGCGATGTGGAGGCCGAGACCATGTACAGGTGTCAGGAGAGCATGCTGTGCGTGGTGCCGGACATCTCGCAATTCAGGGGCGAGTGGCTCTGGGTCAGGCAGCCGACCCAGGTGCCGGTCTCCTTGGTCCGCAACGATGGGATCATCTACGCGACCGGACTGACGTTCACGTACACCCCGGAGCCAGGTCCCAGGCCGCATTGTCCGCCGGCCGACGAGATCATGCGAGCTCCGCGTGCCATGCACAATCAAGCCAGTATGCCGCCCGCGATCGCGGACGTGCCCTGGAACACGCATCAGCCGCCCCAGCCGGGTCTCTGATGTTTCCTAGACAATTGCACCGCGCGCCACCAAAGTTTCCGGTCGTGCGAAGCCAACGCTCGCCGGCCCGATCACGACGACAACAACAACAACAACAGCAGCAACAACAACAGCAACAGCACCGACTCCGAGGAGAACGAGGAGCCGCCACCGCCGCCGGTTTCCACGAGCAACGGTTGCTCGTCGATCGCGAAGGACTCGTTGCACCGAGCCGACTACGCGGAACCGCGTCCAGACAATACGAAGACGACGTAGCATTCCTCTGGCTGATGCTCCGCCGTCGAATCTCCCGCGGATGCTACCTGTCCGAATCCAAATCCGTGTACAGTGTGCCGTGTATCCTATCCCTATGTTGATACCGCGACCCTACCGTAGCCTCTCTTAGCTTTAAGTGTTGATACAGATTTACACAGAGAGAAAATAATAATTTATAGCACTTTTAGGATTAAGAAGCTTTCTACGAATGCGAGTCTTTAGCGAATTACGCGCAGGCAATAACGAGAGGTCAAACGACTAACGCGATCGATCGTCGAAATTTATTCGCAAATCTCGATGCTTTTAACGCTAGAACTACCAAACTTATTTCTACTTATTTCTTTCGCAATTACTGAATTTATAAAAGTGTTGTGATTAGTCATTTTCCGATGTGCTTCTTTAACGAACCACATGTTCAATAAAAATTGAATGGAGTTTGAATAGATGCGTCTTGTTGTTGTCAGAAAACAATGTATATCGTTGGAATTATTGTTTGGTAGTTCTAGTGTTAAAGCTGTTCTCGCGTCGATCGTAAATACGATCTTCCCTTCCGGAAGAAAACCAAATCTTTTTTTGTTCCGAGCGATAGTGTCGCAGCGTCGAACGTACCCTCGCGTACGTTGAATCTAGCGCGTTCGAATAACGGTTTTGAAAAAGAACACCGACGAATGTTCCCTTCGCGTTGGGAAAAGGGATTCTTCTTTCCCTTTGTTCGTTTCTCGACGCTCGGTCCTCGGCTCCGAGTCGATTAACTTCTTAACACCGCACGGCGTTGCGCTACAGTTACGTGCAATTTCGGAAGAATGTCGGTATTAGTTCGATGAAACTATTCGCACGGCGTACAGACTGACGATCTTTCATTCTCGGCGAGAGATTATCGTTTCGCGTCGACGTCTCCCATTGATTTCCAGAATTAGGTTCGTTTCGCTGGCAACATCGACATCGCCCACCGTGGACGTATCGGTTTCGCGAAATTCTGCGGTTCAAAGAACATCCATCTACCTGAAAAACAGAACATAGTTTTAAAACGTTTAACCCTTTGCACTCTAAGCATTTTTAATACCTAATTCGAGACATTTTTCTGTCCTAGAATAATTCCATTGCTTGTGGTTCATTTCCTTTCGTGCAGATCTAATTTGTTACTGTTAATCGTACGGTAACACTTCAAGTTTTATTAACTTTTTAATTACAAACATTTGTAATGTACAAATTGTTTTGAATAATAGTCTGACAATTTTCAGTGTCGCCACAGAGGCGCCATTGGAGTGCTAAGGGTTTAATAACAATACTTGATTCGCAATTAAATGTTTCACGGTTAACGCCTTGCCAAATATCGTGACGACAAATGTTAATATTTTCTTTATAGACGAAATCAAATGTTACTTCAATATTTAATGCTAAACCTACTGAGCATTAAAATAGTGTGCTATTGGCTTACAGGAATAGTACAATATAATTTGTTTAGAATCTATGATTTTTATTACAATATATGATTCAGTAAAGGACTCTAGTATCGATTCCTAGGGCAGGGCAGTCATTCGTGCCTCTTTTCTGTCTTACTTTTAGGTCCTAAAATATGTATCAGGGTGCAAACCCAACATTAGATTCATTGACACTAAATCTACCAAACATTAAAATTGACTAGCGTAGATT
>CM052097.1:21980280-21994427 GCA_028453745.1 Agapostemon virescens | reverse complement strand
GACTACTTGTTCGTCTCTTCTTTTCCGCTTCGGCGCGACGACGATCGCGTTCCACGGCTTCGTACACGCTCCTCGTCGACGATCCTTTCGACGACTACTTCTCCGTCTCTATTTCTTAATTTCGACGCGACGACGATCGCGTTCCGCGGCTTCATATACGCTCCTCGTCGATGAATCCTCTCGACTACTTCTCCGTCTCTTCTTTTCCTCTTCGGCGCGACGACGATCGCGTCCAGCGGCTCCATATCCTCTTATCATCGACGATCTTCTCGACGATTACTTCACGATTACTTCACCGTCTCTCTTAGTCCTCTTCGGCGCGAAGACCGATCGGGTTCCGCGGCTCCATACACGCTTTTCGTCGAAGATCCTCTGGACGAATTCTCCGTCTGTGTTTTTCCGATTTGGCGCAACGACGATCGCGTTCAGCGGCTCTATAAACGCTCCTCGTCGATGAAATTTCTGTCTCTCCTTGTCGACTTCGGCGAGACGAGGATCGCGCTCCAAATAGGATCGAACGGAATCGAACGGAATCGAAAGAAAGCCGAGCCAGAAGTTCCGGAGCTGGGCATCGATCGGTCGCGACCAGGCTGCGGTTTCCGCGTCGCTGGCGTCGATTTCGTTCGGCGAAACGCGACGACGGATTTGCTTCGAATTATGCTCGCACGAGTAACTCTTCGGTCGACGAACCAATCGATCCCCGGCATGCTGCTATAATAGCTCTTTTTTACTGGTGACGCGGCAACCGAGAGAGACCGAGACAGAGAGAAAGAAAGAGAGAGAGAGAGAGTCTGCACAATTTCCCGGCGACCGATCAGGTCGCGTACCCGCTTCCGGTAAACCGTGACCGACCCAGCTCTCTCGCAAAAGCGGCGCAAAACGCTTTTCGCGCTGGCTGCCGTTCGATCCGTTCCAACGGAAACGGAACAAGTGGGGGAGGGAATAAGGTTCAAAGAGGAAGCAGGGTCGTCCGATCTTTGGACCCGAGCAAAGTCGACCGCCTCCACTTTGAAGATCGCGTTGACGAGAAGCGGACAAGGCGCCGAGACGACCGGCCGCCGGAGACTTCAACGGCCGATCGAGCGAGAGCGCGCGTGTGCTCGCGTCTGGATTTTACTCTCGGGGCCGAGCAGAAATTTAATTCCCCGAATCGCGCGTTTTCCGCACGGCAAACGCGGCCGCAATCTGCTTCGCGTGTGCTCGCGTCTGGATTTTACTCTCGGGGTCAAGCAGAAACTTAATTCTCCAAGTTCGGCGTTTTCCGCGCGGCGAACGCGGTCGCGATCCGCTCCACGTGCGCGCGACCGATCCTCTCGAACCGCGATCCTCGTCCCTGATCTTCCTCTTCGATCTTCCATCTTCGACACGTTCGATCTTCGAGCTTGGAATCCGCTGGTCGGCGGTTCTCGAAACCGTTTGGTAAACATTCTAACTGGGGGCGAAGCCGCGTCGGCCGAGCTCGCTTTATCCGACCGCGAGCGTTCCGCTTATCTGGCGTTCCTATTATCGCGGCTTTAAACGCTCGCGGCTGGCGTACGTGTACTCGGCCGCGGTAGGATCGGCGCTGGAATGCCGCGCGATCCGTTCCTTGTCATTACGATCCGTGGAACGCGTGAAATTTCCGAAGGCTGGGACCGCGTGACCGCTATTCAAAGAGTTTTTTCACCCGCTAGAAAGACGTACCGGACGTGTGTGTCTGTCTCTCTCTCTCTCTTTCTTTTTCTCGCTCGCTCGGTCTCTCTCTGGCGACGAGGCAACGGTGCGAGCGAGAGCGAGCGTGCGTGCGTGCGTGCGTGTGTGTGCGCGCGCGCACGCTCACACTCGCACGGCCGCCTCTGGTATCGTTGCCTCGTCTCCGATAACTCGCCTCGAAGCAAACAACGATTTGCGTTCGTCTCCCGGCGGAGGTGAACGCGCACAGCCGGTCGCAGCCGCGGAATAGTTGGAATTCCTGGGCCCGGACGGGACCCCGAGGTTCCACCGGCCGCGTGCGACGTCCGACGGAGACGTCCGACGGAGACGTCCGACGACACGGGAGAGACGTATCGGTGGGATACGGGTTTTTCAGACGTACCTGTGCGTGTAGCGAGAAACACGACGAGAAGCGGCTATACGTCGGCACACTCCATTAAGAAGAAGAGGATGATGATGATGATGAAGAAGAAGAAGAAGAAGAAGAGGAGGAGGAGGAAGAGGAAGGAGGATAGGAGTAGGAGGTAGAAGAAGAAGAGGACACAGAAGGAGACGAAGAGGCACTGCACTGCACTTCGGACGCGACCGCGACGTAAAGCGCGCTTTTCATGACCGACGTGACACACACCTGAGGATCGCCGGAGGAACTCGGCGGCGGGTCGTGGATGCGACTAAACGTGGAAAAAGGAAGGAGCCGCGGCGGCACGGCACCACGATAGGAAATGGGACACGAAAAGCAACAGTAATCGTTCCGGAGGATGGGCCCCACGGTGACCGGCACATTAACGCGTCCACTCGGAGAGCTTCGGTTCGAATCGGGCGTGCCAGGTGGAAGCGAAGCGACTGAGAGCGCCGCGGAGGTGGAAAACCTACTCTTCACGGTACAGGCTTTAGACCACGATCGGCTCCGACTGCTACGCGCCGCCACCCTCCTCCAAGGCCTTTTTCCTTTTCCTTTTCCTTCACCTGTGCCTTGCCCGTCTCTCTCCCTCTCCTTCTCGCGAACTCTATCTCTCGCACTCTCTCTCTCTCTCTTTCTATCTATCTATTCGCACCTATCTTTCTCGTGCCGTACCTCGCGTTCACCGTCGCCGTCTTCCGATCGGTATTCCAGTCCGATTGAAAAATAATCGAGAACCGAGTCGAACATCGCCCGGTCCCCTCGAAATCGTTCGCGAAATTTAGATCCCGTGACGCAGCAATCGTCGCGACGCACCTACGCGTATCTCCTCGAACACCTGTGCTAACCTGTTGCGCTTCCCGTCCTGCTCTTCTTTACCGACCGGACGCCGGACGGCTTCGCCTCGGTCGCGCGCCGCCAAACACAAACGACGCTCCGCAGCAATAACCACGACAGGCAGGTCTCTTTGTACATCGTTTACATTGAAAATATATTTTCATTTCGTTACGGGTTCCAGAAGAACGTTACACATGAGAACGTATTGCGATCTTATTTTTTTTTTTCTGTAACTTAGACATTACACATCGACACCGGGAAGTACAGGGAATCCCACAGCAGCAGCAGCAGCAGCAGCAGCAGCAGCAACAACGGCAACATCGGCGAGGCTGCGCCCTCGTCGCGATTCAACGATCGAGTAAATCATTTTTACACAGATATACAAACACGTTCTCTTTCTCTATATATATTTAACAATAGTCGTAGTACCGACGTCGGACGATCCGTCGTTTCCTCTTGCACCGGGGGAGAACGATCGTATTGGTTCCGTTACCAAAGCTGCGTTCTTCTTGGCTTTACTTAAATCGTCGGATGCTGCGATTACGGAATTCGGGGCTCGATATATTTACTCTTTGAGTCGATCGATATATCCGTGCTATGCGACGGGGTGATATCGATCTCTACGCTTACATCTCGAATACTGCTTCTCTCGGCGAGTAGATATATTTATATACATATATTGTATGTAGAAATCAGTGGAAATACCTTCGTAGTAGTTGGTGAAAACATCGGTGAACGGTACGAGTATAACAATATCGGTGTGACGCGCGTACGAGCGTCCCCTTTCTCTCTCTCTCTCTCTCTCTCTCTCTCTCTCTCTCTCTCTCTCTCTCTCTCTCGCTCTGTGTAAGTATGCGCGTGTACAATATAACGTATTTAATACGCAGCGTATAATCATGTTATCCGAAAGCATATATTCTCTTTGCAACATACAAAATCTGTATAATATACGATATCGTTCTGTAAACAATTCTGGGATCACACGTTACGGTTGCGCTAAAACGTACAGACGACTTTTGCTGCGGTAGATAGATTTTGCGTTCAACTAGATCTTTACATCGAGCAACTTAAACGGCGCGCGATCTAAAGCTAATTCTTTTCTTTTCTACAGATTTCGGTGCGATCCAGTAACAAATGCTATTCCTGCCACCGCAACTGGCTTGTCTATCGAGACTTGGCGGTAACGAAACCGACAGACAATTATATTCGTTTACGTTACTCCGAGATAGTTATTATACCGTATTCAGGTACAAGATATGCATACCAGCTTGTTTCACATCGAAATGCAGTGCACGATTACTGGGAAAGACAAAAAAAAAAAAGAACAAACGATCAGAAACAACGCGTTTCCCTGGTTGCGACGAACGGTATAGACAATCTTTTATACCGATCGGGTATAATAGTTCTATGGAAGCGCGTTGCCTTCAGGATTTATCTTACGAATTGAACTTTGTCGCTTTTGCATAATTTGTACCCGTTCTTAACCGCTCGAACAACTCGAGGAACACATCTACATACGCAATAATATAAAAACAAAGTAGGAATATAACAAATAGAACAGAACGACTAGGATCTACAGTGGCTCGCGTTTCTTCAAACTTTTCACCGCGGTTACACGTTATAGTCCTAATATTCAGGTTTCTCATAGATCCCGACAATTGTACCGTCAAACTCACGGCCGCACTCCGAAATAGTTCTACGATCGAATCGAGTTCCGTAGAAGCATAGATAATCGTTTCTTCGTAGGCCAAACAAATTTCCAATGAGTCTTGGTCGTTTGCGAACCGAACAACGATGACGGATAGTCTTGTTCGTTCGCTTCGATAACTTGGTAAATGAATAACTTAAAATGGCATTCGATACAGACAATCTCTGAACGCTGCCTGCACCTATCCTCCTTCAGAATTTGTAACCGAGTCGTAACAGAATCTACGTACGCGCTTATTCTAAAACGGAACAATAATTCGTGATAACAAGTTGAAATACCAAAGATAGTTTGACTACAAAACCCGAATGAGGTGTGTACATATGAAATTTGGTCGTTCGTAAATTCGTAAATTCGATTCCGTCGACGTACGAATATTTAAAAATATGCTAACATTTATTATCATTGACCGAAGAGTATGCAAGTCGCTTTTATTCGGAGAAAAAGAAAGATAGATATTCGCCAACTGTGAAGTTTATATTTAGTTATTTTTATGGACGAGTCGAGCTTCTCGGATTGTAAATGCGTAAAACCCATTCGGTTGTAATCGAACAAACTGAGATTATGATCACAAAAATAGGCTCTGAATAGTATGCTTTTACATTGGAATATGACAGTTTCCTTTATAGATATAGATATATATCTTACGATTTGATTGGTTTTCTTGCTTATAAACGAATATTTTTGGAAGTTCACTGAAGGAGCGCAGAAATATCCCAGATTTTAATCAGACGATCCTGACCGATCGTCAATAGTCTTCGCCTCGGTGCATCGAGATCCATTCCTACGACATTGTGCTTCGCGTCGTGGAAGGATGCTAAAGACGTTTGGCTGCGTAACAAATACGTGCGAATCAGAAAAATTATATCACAACGGCCGTGTCTCATCTTTTCGTAAAACTAAGCGTCGACGCTGTGTTGTTACTCACTTTGCCGCTTTTAGTTGTACGTGGCACGGATCGCAAACCCTGACTTCAAACTCAAATCCCATCGACGGTATTGCTATTCGCTGCGACGTGCAACGCGCGCATAACGCGCGACCGCAATGGCGGCAATGATGTTGCCTCAATCCTAGTTGTCGCTGATCCATCATTGCTTTGATATTCCAGAAAAATGGTCTACCGCAGGCCTAGATGTTCAAAAGTGTTAC
The DNA here is from genome assembly GCA_028453745.1 of Agapostemon virescens. Lineage (NCBI taxonomy): Eukaryota > Metazoa > Arthropoda > Insecta > Hymenoptera > Halictidae > Agapostemon > Agapostemon virescens. Next base: position 21,988,644 of record CM052097.1, on the reverse strand, counting down.
AGTGGTGTTGGCAGATAATAACATTAGAGATATTTATCAATAGTACAACAATAATTGTTAACACTCTAAACACGTACTTGACACGTGCCAGATTCGACCCATGCTGCAGTTTCCTTCCTGCTCGCAGCCATATCCCAACATACTATAACCCCGTCCTCTCCTCCAGATAAGAGAACGCGTTCTGCGCTCGCGTAGCACAATGCTGTTACTTTGTTGCTACAAAAACAAACAGATTTGTAAAACACGTGTCCAGGGGTCCTTGCAGCATATACAACTTCGCTTACTGATGTCCCTGTAGCTCGTATGCTGTTCCCTGACGTCCGCCTATATCCCACACTATGATACTTTGATCAAAACTTCCAGAAAACAAAAGCTGTTTCTCGGAATCCCATTCTAGAGTGTGAATACTGCCTGTATGCGTTTTTAACGTGGTGATCAACGTGACGTTATTAGCCTCTAACTTTAACATTGCTATCTGTCCAGAATAATCGCCGACGAAAGCATGCTTCGATTGAGCATCGAATCTGTGCGAGTTAAGGACGACGCGTTTACGATCATTTTAAATAATTTTAACAGTTCTGTAAGTACATTGCAAATGCTTTTTCGTAGGAAAGGATACTGCAGTGCTGTGTACCATGCGTCTGTCTGATAATGTCCTACTTTCTGACCGCTTTCCGAGCAGTGTAATAGAAACATTTTGTCCCGACCTATACTTAAAACCCATTCAGACTCTGGAGCAAATATGACACCAGTGACTCTCGCTTGATGCGCCGAATACTCTCGCATAGCCGTCATCCGGTTATAATCTTGCTCCAAAATGAACTCCTAAAAATAATGTTCATCAAACACATTGCAAATAGCAAAGCATACAGTTCTACAAGACATTTTTGTATTACACACATTTATCGTTCCATTATCCAGACCAACGAATAATTGTCTTGTCTCTACGGTATAGTGCATCGACGTTGCGCCAGCAGCCATGTACTGACAGACGCTTGGCCAGTATTGTCCAGAATCACGTTTCAGCCAAACTCTAACAGTTCTGAAAAATTATAGGATATGAGAGGATGCTGATCGTAAAGACAGTTGGGCTGTGAGTGCTATTAAAAATTTATAAGAAGGAAACCGAATCAGTGGAAATGATGAAAAGAAACATTTAAAATAGTATGGAATTTTACCGATCAACAGAGTTTTTTCTATCTACCTGTCATCGCAAACGCTAATTACACCTTCTTCCCGCGGTATAATGATAGCTGCATTAACATCGTCGTTGCATCCTTCCAATTTCGACAAGAGTATGGGTTTACGACTTGTGCTGAATTTGTCATGATTTACACCTGGAGCGGGCTTTATCTCTGCTGCCATTTCAATCTTCAGAATGTATTCTGCGAAGTGGGCTTGTCATTTGACAGTTGTCAGACTTCGATGATAAATCAACGTTTATGTGTTTCACGAAGACGGAAATTCCAATTTTTTCAGAGATTGTGGAGAACCTGTCGGCGTTGCTCGTGTTATTCGGCACAGATCTTCCTTGCCTTCGTTGCATCCACCTCTTTATCGACAGTATGTCGTTCTCGTAGAAATACTACCTTAAAGTTCCGCCTAACCATCCAATATCACCATAGATTATTTCTACAGCTCTTGTCTCTATCTGTATGTTACAAACTGTCGTTAACCCGTTCCACCATTTTTCACGTATTTTACCATTTTATATCTGCACCCGGCACGTTATCGATAAGCGTGAATTTCAAGACAATTCGCACAAATTATGAACACGCAACACGGATGATCTTTACAATGATTTGCCAATATGTTAGATCCGTGAAGGCAACAATTGTTCACACATGAATTCTTTCACTTTCTTCGAATTTTCAACAATGTATTCTCTCTCGTTTTTTACGGTGCAGTGATTTTTGTGGTGACAGTTACCGACCAGCATTGTTGATAAACGTTGTAGACCTACTGGTGAGATGGAGCAATGGTGGCAAAATCGACGGGAATGTCGTATCTCGTTCAATGTTAGTTCTGCTTTCGAAGAATCCATCAAATCTGTCAAAAACTGTTGGAGAATGGGACGCGTTGCGATTACTTGAAACTGTCGATCTTAATAATATTCACTAACTTTTACATAGCAATAATAGCACCATGTCAAACAAAAAGGTAATGAATAACAAAGTATGGGTTGTCCGGAAAGTTCGTGCTGATTTACTCATCGGGAATCGATTATTTATCGACTAGCTTTGGTATATATTTATTAAAAATAAAAACTAATCGACACGAACTTTCCGAACAACCTAATATATACACGCTTTTTTTCGATTAAAAGGATCCGCAACGATATTTTAATTAACCTATATTTTTGTTAATCAGAGCGATGCTAACAAAGATGACAGCCTAAAGAGGCAGGGCTCGTTCAGGAAGTTATTACCTTTAGACACAAACGGAGATTCTCAATTAAGCATGTCTGTAAAAATGATTGACAGACCTACTGTTTCGCAGTCCAACAAAGAATACTCAATCTATTTACAAGAATATAATATTTTAGCAGAATAGTAAGTAAAATTTATGAACGCGCTGGTAAGAGAAGGGCCTTGTGAGTACACAACATAAAGGGTATTTTTCTAATTTTTACTTTTTCATAGTAAGATGTTGTGTTCCCAAGATCTGAAAGGGGTTTATGTGATACCGTCAGCACAAAATTCCCTGTGTAAGTAACAGCAGGTAGTTCGAAAAGACTTGTTCTCCAAAATGGATTTCATGTATGAAAAAGATCATGCACTTAAATTATTTAAGCCAAATATCGATTGGTTCTTAGGTCTTGCTTATCCTGACTTCATCTTATATAATGATTTCCATGTAAATATTTGTATAATTCACTGTTTGTCGCATTTCCTTACACGTACAGCTGTGTCAAGCAGTTTTTACATTCAATAGATATGTTTGTCTTCTGTTAGTGTGGTTTGGCGTACAATTTGGTAGGCAGGGAACCTATCTAGGAGGTGTCTTCAGATTCACTATTACGTTGCCACAAAATTTCCCAGATGGTGGATGTCCTGTAAGCATTTTTTCCTTTGATATACAGTATCTAATTTTTAGAATCCATTTGAATTTGTATTTACAAAATATTAGAAAGTCGTGTTTCAAACACCAATGTTTCATCCCCTAATCGATCCTGAGTCTGGAGAATTGTGCACCACTTGGGCATTCCCAGAATGGAGAAGAAGCAATAGAGTTTGGCAATTAGTACAATTTATAACAAAAATACTCATAAAAGTTAATACTAAAATGACTCCTGTAAACCAGGAAGCATCTATGTTGTAAGTATAAAGATTATCTGTTCAGTTAAAGGCAATTCCAATTTATCTAAACGTTACTATCGCATCTGTATTGTAGGTTAGAAAATAATTTTGAAGAGTTTTGCAATCGTGTGAGAAAATGCGTGAAGGAGAGTTTATGTAGAGTATACGATCCACCTGTAGTGAATGATCCTCATTACATAGTTTTTGACCCATACAACCCTGATATTCATGACCCCGTGAAACGACAAATTTACGAACCTAAGGTAAAAATAATATTCCTATTTGTGGTTAACTTATACACACAAATGTTTGCATATTTTCATCTTAAAACTACTCAATGATTTAGGAGGATGAAGAAAATAGAACGTTGGGATTATCTTGGGTACAACCAGGTTCTCTAAAACCATTTTCAAAGCCTGCAGCAAGATAATATGTGGTTATAAGATACAAAGTGCACTATTGAAACAATTTACGTCCGCATGAGATAAGAAACTCTACACAATGACACAGGGGATAAATGAAATTGTATTTTTATATTAATAGAAAATGAAGAATATTACATAATTATCGGTTATTGTGGTTTAAAATGCCAATAACCTTTGTTGTCTTTGGAACTCCAGAAAGCTCCAAGGAGATTCGTTCGGTCCTACGGCTGCAGAAGAAAAGGACTCTACAGGGTGTTCTAAAAATATTAGAAAACATTGAAAGGATTGGTAGTTGAGATCATTCGAAGTACTTTTTTTCTTAGCAAAAATTTCCGTCTCGGTTATATTAAAAATTGTATTGGTCAAGCTGGAACGCGTCGGCTGTTAGTCTTACTGCGATTGGTTCGTGTTTTTGGTTAAGAACTCTGAAAGAATTACTTTAAATAATCTCAAGAATACACCTTTCGAGAAAGCGTAACATTTTTGGGACACCCCGTGTACATTATTCTCGTATTCGATCTGTTATGCCATCTGTGGTAAAACGTCCAAACCGATGCCCAATTAGTATTGTCTTATGGATAATATGCAGCGCCACATGTTCAATTGTGTGGAGATGACCACCCTGAGTGGTGGTTCTGGTTAGGCTGGTCTCATTCCCATCTATGTCCACGTACAACGAGCACAGGGCGCTCCACTCGCCGATCCAACGGACTTAGCTCATGGCGGGAAAGACAAACTCTCGATTGGATTGAAGCTCCGTTCCATTCGGATGCCAACAGGAAGAAGAAGCCAAGAGAACAAGAAGGAGCTCGATCCCCACTCTATGTATGAGGAGTGGGGGAAACAGAGTCCCCACAATTGATCGTATTTATGATTCCGAATATGTAAATGTAAAACATTCGATTTCGATAACGCATCGATTATTAATAAATACAGTGTATAATACAATGTGGTGACATTCAACCAATGATCTAACGCTGATGCAAAGTTGCAGCTTCTTCTCTCTTACTCGTATTTTTTGACACACTTATCTACACGTTTGTATCCATATTTTTGTTTATCCAAATTGTCTACGTATCCGAACAGTAAAATTGTCAAAAATATACTTGTACAGGTTGAAGTTTATAGTTCGGCTTTTACGTTTTCGTAGTTTTGTCATTTTCCCGATATGCGGATATAGTTTTCGTACCTTGAGCCACCGTCGGTTGTCATGAGTATCGGATTTTAGGCGTATAGGATGGGCATTGCACAGTGAATCAGTGTATGTACAAAGGGGGAAATGTGTATTTCAAGACAAATGTGAAGTACAGTGTAATAGTTCACAGGAGGATAGATTTGGACTGTTAGATGTTGTTTACATTCTTTTTTAGTTTCTTTCGGAATAGTCCAAGTTATTCGGTTTCTGTGTTTTAAGAGTATGAGCTACAATTTTAACCTTTAGAGACAGTTGGACAGTTGTAGGTAATTATCCCATTCTCTCGTTATATGTACGTTAATTCGCTCTCTACCCTAACCTAATAATCATGCTGCAAACTTTTCACAAATCTGCCGAACATTACGTCGTGGATATTATGGCAATAAACACAAAACGATTGCAACCGTTTCGATCTGTCCAGACGAGAGAATCCAGTGCGTCATTGTAGGTTAAGGGCAAAGTAGGCGCGCACATGATTCATGCGGAAAAACAATATTTGATAAGAATCGTCGGTTCGAACGAACAAGTAAACGAATTAAAAAGTGTTTCTCGTTACTTTGGTTAGCAGCGAAAGCTCGCGTTTTACGTTTGGTTCTTCTCAACGGTCAGTATTTACATATTGCACAGATTACAACTAACCTGTTGGGTTAATCTTTTCATTTTATTAATCCCTTGACGTACAAATAAAATGGGATTTGACGTGTCCGAAGAATACTATTTAACTGGCTCAATTGAACAGTTATAGGCACGCTCGGAAACAGAACATTTTATTTCAAAATTTACATTGCCATATAATATTTAATCAGGTTGATATATAATGTTAATGGAGAGTAGTTAAGTAACGTTATAAAATAGTAAATTAATAATACTGTAAGGTATGATACATTTCAAAACATTTTGGAACATTCATTTTGTGGGTTTGCTGTTATATGGACAACGAATACTGCTTTCAATGTACTCCTTTCTGATTTACTGGCTTGCCGATGCGATTTTGTTATCGGTAGTATTGCGGAGAATGGAGGGAGAGCATCTTGAACATTTTAAATGAAATAGAATCGATGCACAAAATAGATGACATTTACTAATATTGCACGTTTGTTACAGCTGTTCTAGGTTTTATCAAGAATTTTCACCATGCAGACAATAAAGTCCGTCGTTGTGGGCGACGGAGCTGTGGGTAAAACGTGTCTTCTGATTTCGTATACGACCAACAAATTTCCATCCGAATACGTGCCCACGGTGTTCGATAATTATGCCGTCACGGTAATGATAGGAGGAGATCCGTACACTTTGGGATTATTCGACACTGCTGGTAAGACGAATCCTAACTGGAAAGCATTCCGGCGTATCGACACGTTTCCATGTTGCAGGTCAGGAAGATTACGATAGGCTGAGACCGTTGAGTTACCCTCAAACGGACGTGTTTCTCGTTTGTTTTTCCGTAGTGTCGCCTTCGTCGTTTGAGAATGTCAAGGAAAAGGTTGAGTATCGAAAGACACGCAGAGGAGCGTTTGTTGTACTATTTATTGTACGTTTATTTCATTCGTGTTTCAGTGGGTGCCGGAAATAACGCATCATTGTCCGAGGACTCCGTTCCTGCTCGTTGGTACTCAGATCGATTTAAGAGACGACGGCACCACCACCGAGAAACTGGCAAAAAACAAACAAAAGCCGATATCGGCGGAGCAAGGAGAGAAGCTTGCCAAAGAGTTGAAAGCGGTGAAATACGTGGAATGCAGTGCCCTCACGCAAGTAAATGCAGTTCCTATCATACGTTGCGGTCTCTACGGTGATAAGAGGGGAAACACTGATCGAAAACACGACATTAACTTTTCAGAAAGGCCTGAAGAACGTGTTCGACGAAGCCATACTAGCTGCCCTCGAACCTCCGGAGCCGGTGAAGAAAAGGAAGTGCGCGCTCTTGTAAAAAGAGTATTTATTTCGAAAAGCGATGCATGTCCGAAAGAGAAACAAAGTTGTTCTGTTCAACGATAACGAGCGGCAAATCTAACGCGTAGTATAAAAAAAAAAAAAAGAAAAGCACTGTTGCAAGAACCGAGACTGTGCGCTCCTCTATGGTTCCTTTTTCGGGGAAGAAACATCGATCGTCGCGAAGGAAAGCAAACAGCCGCTAGCATCAACGCGACAATTCCAATCGATTCTAATATCGAATGTATCTATAATTGCCACGTTACGATCGCGATCACATTCCACGGCGCGGCGCGAAAAGATCCATCTTGAAATTTTGATCGGGTACTCGTTCGATCGAACTGCACAAAACAAACAAAGAAATTTTCTAATTTTTTAAATATCACGCGCATCGTAATATCCCCGAGCGAACAAGACTCGTCGAAGGGGGATCGGTATCGTTCAAAATTTCATCGGTACTCGATATCGCAAACGATTGGTGCTATCGCTGCTACCAAACAGCGTTTTCTCGTGTTTTTTTTTTCGCGGTAGTCGCGAGTCGGGCGAAAATCGGGTTCGCAAGTCGGAAGCGAAAAATAACAATAACCGAAAAAAACAATCGAAGCGTTCCTTTACATTTCCAGCGGTACTGGGCGAAATTGTTCGAAGCGAGACACCAGTATTAGAGATCGAGCGATCGATGTATAAACACACGGTATATCGTAGATACATGGTTTATAGATACGTACGTATATCTCAGACTGCATAATAACGAATTACGAAACGAACGAGAAACACGTCGTCGACTAGCGTACAGATATTTCCGAGTCTGCCCTCCTCCCCCCCCCCCCCCCCACCGATTCGATTATTACAAATCGCAGACGGCAGCTACGCTCCCGAACGAAACGTTCCCGCGGAACCGCGTTGCTCCCGAAGACATTTTTGGCATCTGATTTTGTACATATCAGCGTCTGCCTCGACACGGTACGAATTACGGATACTACGCATTTTCTACTTAGTTCGTCGGCGGGGTTCGAGACGCGTCGAATCTGCGCCGGTGTTATCAGGGCGGGAGAGATCGAACACCAGCGACCGGAGGAACGACAGTCTCCTGCCGGTCGATACGATTGGCTATTATTTATTCACCGACCGTCGTATTATTTGTTAACCGACTATTCACCGCCTAATGTTTATCTCGCAAACTTGTTTGAACGTTACGTGAACTGGATATACACGGAAACGAACGGATCTAGCCGCTTTTCGCTAGAGCCGAAGAATCAACGATCTTCTCGCATGTATCCAGTCGAGAGAGAGAGAGAGAGTAAGAGAGAGAGAGAGAGAGAGTAAGAGAGAGAGGGTGGCATTTAGTAGCATGTACGTGTCACACTATGTAGACACAAACGTATAACGAAATATTCACATAAATATATTTATACTATGCAAAAAGGAGTTCCTTCGAGTAGCGAGCACCCGCAGAAGAATTTCGGTCCCGCCCAACGTTCCCTCCGGCGTCCGCGAAATAATCGACGGTGTCTTG
>CM052097.1:21951514-21979544 GCA_028453745.1 Agapostemon virescens | reverse complement strand
AAAATCTTCTTCTAGTTCTCCAAAAATTTAATTAGAAGGAGAAGAAATTCGCTAATTTAATACAGCAGAAAATCTGAAAGAATTCCAGAATTCGACTCGTTCGAATTGTCAACGAGGTAGCCAAGTTAGCTCCCTGCAATTAGCGCTAAGATAGTCTACTTTGCGTAGAGACTAGGATTATAAAGTTTGGTGAAAGGGATCACTTGGTTTTCCATAATTTGCGAGAACTCGTCGATGCAATCGGTTAGGCTGAGCCAGTAGAAGTCCGGCACGATGTACGTAGCGCATTTGCACACTCCTCGCATGATGCACAGATCTCTTCTGGTGCGAACAAAGTGGAAATGATCGATTAGACCTTATTGCAGCCGCGACGCCGCGATAGCCAACCTCAGCTGATCCTTGATTCCGGGGTGCAGAATCTTGACCGCCACCGGCTGCAATTTCCGGTGCTTCGTTTCAGCTTCTTCGTCGACCAGGCAGCTCACCGTTCCACCTGCAATTCGCGTGCCTCGATGTCTCGTGTGCAAGTGCGATTTCTCTCGAGCCAGAAATCACCGAGCGCTCGAATCATTGCTAAAACATTGTTGTCGTTTAAATTATTGCCACTGCTTCTACTTTCAGAACTCCTCTTTAGCTTCTCGCATGATGCAGCGCATTCAAACGTCTCTACAGGGACGGGAGAATTTCGTTCGCACCTGGACCCATCACACAATCGAAGCACGAAGCTTCTCCTTTCAAATCAGATCTCAAACATGTTCCTATTTAACAATCTGATTAAGCGTGCGGTGACTTGGGCTCGGAGGTACAGTAGACTCCTTCTTAACCGGCCAACGCCATCATTGTCGATCGTCAATTTTCTACAACAATAATATTGCTAAGTTCTATGTGTGCGAATGCACGTAGACAATTAATACTTTGCTTATGCAATTTAAAAGATCCAAAAACTATTTAAACCGAACATGCTATGCATTCAAGCTACTGCGAAAATTTTGGAAATTTTTCTTCGTCACTGAAACCATTGCAGCCGCAAAGATCGAAGCTTCCCGTTTACAACGACGTCTCAAAAATGGATGTACGATTTTTTCTAGTCGTTTTATCAACCTTTGAATGAGAGGTACACAAATGGAAGGAATCGAGGAATCGCAAATGTAGCGTTTAAGTTTAAGCGGTCGCATAATGGCTGATTAAGAGGCAGTCTGCTGTACATGTACCGCATACGTTATCGTATTTACCGATCAGCTCGATCAACGATCCGAGATTCAAGTATTCGGCAACTGTAAAAAGATCCCGTGAATGAAAAACGCTCGAGAACCGCGCAACGATCGCATCCATCATTCGTTTCCGTTCGTCCATTCCTTAGACCGTATGTACTTATAGACCCAGCTTCAGATAATTGCACTGAAGCCAAGATTAAATCATTCAGGAGATAACAACTGTGAGCAACACGCTATAGTTTGTGGCTAAAACATTAGCAGCTCATTCTATGTACTTATGCAAATCGCAAATGTAATATATACTTTATTCGATTACTTGTTAATTGGTAGTTTGCTCTTATTACTTTAAATACTGCTATCCGCCACTTTGAATCGTTTTGGGGCATCTCTTGCAACCACTTTTCTTTGTTATCTTTACATTTGTCATCCTGTATCTTACAATGTTTGCTATCCTATATATCTATGCATAGTCTATAAGGGTTGTCTCGTACAACTAGAACTATATCTTGAAAACTTTTAGAAATAGAAAAGAATGTCAGAAGATAAAAGCAAATGGTATTCGCACTGCCATGCAGCTTGTAAACTGTAACAAATGTTCAAAGGATTACCCATCGCATTTTAAACGCTTCTTCATTCATATTTTAATGCCATTCGTAACATCAGATATTCAGTTCTCAGCTGTTTCCATCACAATGAGATTTTCTATTTGCGAAAAATGAGCACGAATATGATTACAGAGGTAATCGCAAAACCCTTAAAGATAACTGTGATAAAGAAAGTTGACAGATCTAGTAATCTATTTACTTTGCAATCGTATCGCCATAACTGTAACACGGAGAATCAATTTATACACAAGAAGTGTACAGTTCCACTTTGAAAAAAGATGCAGCTGCACTTTGCAAGTGCATAAGAGTGACAGAAAAATGTAGAACATACAATACCATATACTCTGTGATACTTTCCTCTATTTCTAACAGTTTTCAAGATACAGTTCCAATTGCACGAGACACCCTGTATATATGGTCTAAGGTCTGTTCATCCACAGACATGTAGGCATGCATAATGTACATCGGTCTGCCTGTCGATCGGTATATCTTACGACAGGGAAAAAACTTTCTAATTTACTTTGAACGAACGTTGATAATCGTGGGTTTCGCGCTGCCTCGACGCGAGCGTTCAAATCTACCCACGCCTTGTACACCTATCGGCCAGAGACGAGACACGATTAGACGAACAAACGACACCGTTCCTTGCTCTCGTTGCGCTGTTCTACCTGAGCGCAACATCCGGATCCGATCGGCGCTTTGTTCTCGAACTTCACGAATATTTCTCTCCAACTTGAGCCGTAGATCGACTTCAACAACCGTTCCGTGTAGAACCAAGAATGCGGCGGAACGGCGTGCTGCAGTTGCGTCAACGTGCAACAGATGTCTTCGGGGAACAGATCTTTCCGCGTGGACGCCCACTGGCCGAACTTCATGAAAATCGGCCCGAGAAACTCGATACCTGTACAGAATTTCAATCGTGTTTAGCGCAAGCATATCAACGCGACGACTGCCGCGTGAATTTTCAGTGTCGAACAATTATTATTAGTTACTGACGGTACTGTCACCGTTACCACTAGACTGCGACTTTCCCTGCAAAATAAAAATTGTTTGCGTCGGTTACACTGCACAGGAACCAAGTTTTCATTGCTCTAATTATTTTAGCAAACTTTAGGCATATTTAGAGCAAATTAAGCACGCGCTTAGGGCACCTAGAAATTTTCTGAACTTCACATTCCTTGCACAGCAGTGAACGTGTATGCGCACGCATGTTCGCGACCGGTAAGAACGCGATTATCGAACGAGCAAAACTCTAACTTGCGGTAAAAACACTTTTCAGTTAGGTTATCCAAAATGCTACCTGTACAAAGGAACCTCGAACTCTTTTCAATGCCCAGGGCCTCCGAAGGTGTTTATTCGGTACTGTTTACTCGTTTCCCCTCGCAAATGCATGAAATTCACAGTCTAAATGGTCGCGGCGATAATTTTGAAGCAAGTCGATAACGTCGGTCACTGGTGGCATACGACGCGGCAGTCAACGTCCTTAGTAGATTCGTTTCTAGCGAGAGAAGACGTTTTGTCGTTACTTTTCAGAAGAATGCGCGGGAACGCGTCTCTGCGTGTGACACGCGTGACCAAGTAAGCGACGGTTAGGGCAACAGCGACAGATCCTATCACGAGTACTCTTGCCATGATCAAAACAGCGTCCCGAATTCCAGCAAAGAAGTTTTCCTGATCCGTGGCCGTCGCCGCGAACGCGTCGTTCTCGCAGAACAGCGAGCGTCGTCGATCGGGCTCGTAAGAAAAGATCAAAACAGCTTTGACAATCCGCTTCGAGCCCTCGCAGCTGATCCGCCTCATCGCACTAACTTGCCAAAAGCGAATCGCGTCCACGTGGTCGCGATTCGATCCCGGTAATAAATTACCCAGTCGGTAATTCTCCCGTCGATTCCAAACGCGTCCCATTGCGCGGGTCACTCTCGAAAAGTTCAAACGAAATCCCATCGTTGGTTCGCGTGTATATAGACACGGGAGAATTTTCACAAGCACGTACACGAGAACGGTATGGTCTACGTGGAAACTCCATTAATTAGGCTCGCACCGAGGAATTTAAGACGTTTCAACGTTTAACACCGTGGATCGATACATCGTGAATTTCGAGGGAGTTTCGACGCGCACTTACAGGGCAAACTGTACGCGAGCTTTCCGGTCAATACACCATAATTCTTGAAATGGCTATGCTTGCCCTATATGTTTCAATTTGACTCGGGCTTAAGGAGAATTCTCAAGAATTGATTCTTCTGTTTTCGTCCGGTTGAATTCTCATGATGTATTTCATGTTTGTGGAAATACAGCTTGAAAATGATGTCCCGTAAGCGACGATATTCAATCGCGTTGATCTGTGAAAAAGATTATTTATTTTGTTTGTTGCCGATTATGCATAGTTGGCCAATGTAAAATCTAAATTTAGCGCCGTTACACGTAACAGCAAAATGCGGAACTTGTTAGCTAAACATCTTTACCAATTAGTTTGAAATGTACCACCTAGATGAAGCGACGGTTATCAGGTTATCGTTGTCGGTAACAGAGGCTCGAAGAATGATCTCAGCGGTGCTTGAAGTCTCCAGAATTCTGCAAACGTGTAATAGAAAAACTTAAGTAATATACTTTCTCCTCGCTGTTTTATCAAGTCAATTTCAGTGGCGATAAAAATAAATTGTATTGTCGGTTAGATAGAAATCGTTCGATAAAATAGAAATATACTGAAACTGCATTATCATCGTACAAGTCATGTTAAGATAAATTAAGAGGGTACTGCTAATACTCCAGAGACACTGCTGACTATTTACATTTGCAGATGTCAAATTAAACTGGACAGACTGATAATATTATAATAGTGAAAATAATAATCGGAATGTCACAATCCAAAGGTACATATCAACGAAACTGAGAACTATCCTAAATACACGTTGTAATTGTTTCTTTATTCATAAGTCGACGAATGGGTTAATTCTATGCGGCGTCGCGTTGAACAGCCGTTTAACAAAATAAACAAAAACGACAGTAAATAATCGTATCATTAGTTTAAAACATATACAAAACTTTCACTTTCTCGTTTCATGATGGCATCTAAGAAGACGAAACAACGTACAATAAGGAGATACGTGTCGATGATCCCGGAATAGAAGCGTCGAATGATATAGACGAGAACAGTGAGGTCATGCAACAATTTCGTGGCTATGCTGCCGAGTTAGATGACAGACAAGATCGGTCCGAGAGAATTCTGAAAATTGGACGAGACATCACTATAAAGAGCAAAAGAATTATTTCGCTTTTACACAGTATAGACAAAGAAAGCAAACACGACACAGTGCTACAAGAAGCGAAATCAAGACTAGAGAATGTTGCAGAGAATCAGTTTAAACGAATCGCATTGGAACTGGAGAACGAGGACGCGTATCAATATTTGAAAGTTTATTGCAGTGGTTTAGAAGAATATGTAGAAGCATTTACTTTCTATCATTACTTGCTCAATAACGACTTAAAAGACTGGACCGAATTAGAGAAAATGATTACTTTTACAGTCCCAAAGGAATCCGAAGAAAGGACTATAACTACTTTGGTCACTCCATATATATACGTCTTAGGCATTGCAGATTTAACTGGTGAACTTATGCGTAGATGTATCAACAACTTGACACAGGACACCACTAATTGCAATCGAATGTGCACCTTTGTCAGAAATATGTACAAAGGTTTTCTTAGTTGTACAAGCATCTCCAATAAAACAATGAACAGAAAACTGTCCACTCTCAAGCAGAGTCTTTGCAAAATAGAAAATGTTTGTTACACCATTAAAGCCAGGGGTTCTGAGATACCAAAGCACATACTTCTAGATGTGGCAACAGATAACTATGAGGAAAGCAACGAGAGATACCACGAGTATTGATCGCACGCGTTTACTGTGAAATAATCTAAACATTACAATTATTCATTCAACAGCATTTATTTTACATCATTCATGTAAATCGTGAAATTAATCTTATATACTTTCATTATGGTATTAAATTCAAAAGAGGAGTATCAATGCTGTGCTGTTGCAGTGAATGCATTCACATTTGAACTGTATACACTCGTCCCTCAATTTCGGCCAGACATGTGTGTACACATATTTTTGTATACAGTCAGTATAAAATTATATAAAATTGATAGTTTTATACAGTCAGTATAAGGCGTTGTCTTTGGCCGTTGAGACGACGAAATTGTTACTATATATTATTTATACTGACGCTTCAATTTACGCAATTTTTATTCACGTAAATCAAATCCACATAGAACACATATTTGCATAAATTGAAGGACGGATGTAATTGAAGTCAGTAACAGTTTTTTAATCAGCTAATTTTTAAAAAATATTTCAACTTTCAGTCTTACGCAAATTATCCTGTACTACTGCATCCTGTAAATATATATTAATATATTTATTTATCCAATACCATGAACAATTGTTTGTAAAATATGTATTTTCTTATTATTATTTGAGTACTAAACATACTATTAAATTTGTATAAACAGTTTTAAGTTTGTTTTAATCCCATTACAAAAATATTTAATACTCTTTTTTTTAATCAAACTCACACAATCATTATCATTATCATCATCAATCATTATCAATCATCACTAAAAAAATCGCTAAACTTATCACTCCAATCGCTATCACTAAAGAGATGTTCGTAATCGTCCGAATATTCCTCTTCACTTGTCGGATCGTAGTCAGATTCATCGATAGATTCATCGATAGATTCTTCAGAATCGTCTGTAGAGAAATCAGACGATGTGTTTAATAACGATTGCGTCGTATTCCTACGACTTCGTTTACCACCGTTATTAGCCGTATTTGTCGATTTATGCGTGTGTTTGTACTCTTCTCTGTGTTCAGAGCCTGTACGATAACACTTTGTACCATAAGGACACTCTTTTCTATTGTCTGGAATATCGTAATCAGGATCCCCAGGATGACTATATTCAGCTTTGTGGTGTGCATTTTTCCTATATAGAAATAATGTCTATATAACACATTTTGCGATTAGAAAGGAAAACAAAATTACCTATAACATTTATCTCCATATTTGCATTTCTCTTTATGCGTTTCCGATGTTTTATTAGCAGGTATGTTCTGTTTATTTACTTGCTCCGAAGTGTGAGTGTTAGATTGTTTTGTCGAGTTCGATGACTGCATTTTATCATTATCATTGGAGCTATTATAAAGATATACAAAATCATGTAGAACTATTTTATCAGAAGATGCTAAATACTAGATTAAAATTGAAATTGAACCTAGATGCACAGGTATCCTCGACAGTTTGATCTGTTGATTCTGTAACAGCTGTACTATCCAATAAATCCTCTTTAATTATGCAGGTTCCTTCATGTTTTGTTGTGATCGTATTATTATTATCAATCGGCGAATCGTTTGATACATTGTTAAATGGTCGTGCATTATCTCCATCTCCTGACTCCAAACAGAGCACTTTATCGGGTATATCACATTCGACGCCTTCTTCTGCCTAGTGTTGCAAAGCCACAATGTTGACAGAGAACTTACGAAAATTGAACTTTATTGTTAACAGAATATTAATTTCATACCTTTCGTTTTGTGGAGTGTTCTTTGTTGATTTCCATGGTAGACGGAACAGGCACAATTTTAAACCAACATTTATCAGATACCAAGGAACAAATGTCTCCCGGTTTAATCGACACAGTAGCACCCAATTTCAAAAGTTGCCATCGCGAAGTTTCGCAAGATTTCATATAACACGATGCAGCCTATGTGTTAACAAAATAGAAAACTGTATAATATGTTTTCATAATACGCGGAAGATTACAAGTATACGTTACCGGTGTTATTATCATTTCATTGTTAGGCGATAAATTGATCGTTGCTGCAGGGCTGTTGATTTGGCAGTTTCTTCGCTGAAATTAATAAATGTATCGATACAACCACATACGGTACTGAATATTGAAAAATTCTCCGAACGTCCTTGCCGCGTGGTTAAATTTTGGGCGCAATTCGCATAAGGTAACAAACACCACGTGACATCGAAAATGGATTCACGCGTGCGCAAAGAAACTTAAACGTAACGGAAATTTAGATTCAAAAGCGATCTCCGATCAATTATTCATTAAAGGTATCTGTTACTTTCGATCGTGACCAAGTGTGACATTGATTCGTACTTACTTCAGCAGCAACGCTTCGTCCGATGATATTGTCACCAATTTGTAAGTTTGCCTTCTCCACCAAGTCGTTATCAACGCGAAGTATTTGTAATTGTTTCATATTTTCTGCTTACAAACTGTTTACTATAATTTTACAACTGTTCTCTAAATTGTAAAAAGATGACAAAGCAGAATTTTGTTTCAACGATAAAAAAAAAAAACGAAAGAAATCGTAGTCGAACGAGTGTACAGTGCGATTAAAAATAAGTATATACATCGTACCGTTCACTATAAACATATAGGTATAGTAGTTTCATATTAGAACAGAAAAACACTGCCAAAAGTAATTCGACAAATTTCGGGCAGTCGTCTAATAAAGAAATGTACACAGGGGCGCTAACAATTAAAATTTTTTCATTTATAATTACAAAGAATGTACACCTTTACAAACAAATGAAGTGAAATGCGAATAGAATTAGATATTCGATGCGATGTCGTAAAGCTCTGTGTGTAAGTGTCTCATAAAAAAGTCGTCGAGTAGGAAATGATCAATGAATTTTTCACTTATTCGTGTGAATGTAATCAGCCAGATTAATCTGCCAATGTAAAACATAATTATCAAAATATTTTCTCGAATCGTTGTATGTCTGTATCAAGCGAGTATCTACTAATTATTACTCTTAATCGTCGTTTTAATTTTAATTATGTACGCTTTCGATACGAAGAAATCTTGTTCGCTTTACAGAACGAAAAAACAAAGCATTTATCCGGCATGATCAAAGTAATATGATATCTATGTATGTATGTATACACGTGTATCCTATATCATGTATATACATATATACACGCATTATACTGTGATCTGGAGTAATGAAAAAATTAATAGCATCATCACCGTTCAGTTCTAATGAACTTCGATCAGTGCCAGACGTGAAACAAAACGCACCATTTATTGTACATTATGGATCCGTTCTGCACACAATGTAGGAACATCATAAATCTCGAATTCGATCAATCAAACACAGTTTGGTATTTAACAGGCCATTATCAGTTTCAGTTCCTCTTGAATCATCCACCTTATTGTTAGCACACGACAACGCGACTCGCGACGTTTAATATAATTCTCACTTTCATGGCTTACAATTAGGTAATTAATTAGTATCAGCATACACACGTATCACAGCATACCTCCGGGAACTTGCCATATATAAAACGATTAATATTATTACATGCTCGTCATTCTTTAAAAACCATACCGCGCTGTGTGTAAAGTAACACGTTTGATAAAAAATTTTCAACTAAAAGATACAGTATGTATGTACAACCTTCCTTCGAATACCTTCAAAATCACGGTACCTTTTTGTTTTAGTGAAATTTTATAAATCATTGATCGACATAACTCTCGTTAACATGTAAACAGAATCTTATTAACGTATACAGAAATGTTAAGAATACTCTGTTCTTTACTACAACTAGATTGCGGATCTTCATGCGATTATTCTATTCTTGTAAATTATTTTTTAGAGATCAGACTGGATGAAAAATTTCATTTAAAACAGTCTACTGCAATTAATTTGTTTTTGTTTTTATACTTGGTAATTCTATGCGTACAGTGAAAGCATGGAAGTCCACAGTCTAGTTGTAATTGATCGCATCGTAAAGTGATTCCAACAAATTTTGTTATGAAAACGAAGATATTATTGCTGTGACTAGTAGTTTCCCACAAATGGAAATATTAATTCAGTTGATTGTGTTTTCTCTTTTCAACAACGTTAAAACATTCTTGACGGATATTATTGTCTAGGAAACTCTGCTTAACTCATTCTTAATTGCGTAAGACATATAGCTAGCTTGATTACCGTTTTACATCTTAAACTCAATTCATTTGTATTTTCCTGCTAAACGTTTCTGAAAAATGCCCATAAAAAAGGGTGCAAAATTTGCCATCATTTTCAAGTCATTTCCAGAAAATTACAACAATACAAAATTGTTCTTGCGTGTTGCATTACATATATATTTATATAAATTAATAAATAGTATCGCCGTATGGAATATTCTGTTTGAAATACTGTCTATTATTAGAATATTCAATAACCATTTGTTTATACATTCATACCTCATAATACGTAGATCTCTTTGTATCTGACAACTGCGTGTCTGCTCATGTATATCGTAACACACACATATATGTATTTCCTCTTTTCCATATAATAGTCATTGCAAAAGTCATTCAGTAGTTTTCGTTTGATGAATCGAATTAAAAGATACAATGTCTATTTCGCACGAACGTAAAGTCATTTTTGTAATAAATAGGATTACAAAATAACTCGCACCGTGCATTAATAATTTTCATCGATCGTTTGTTCGTTATTAAAATATGTAATAATATTTCGTAGCTCTCAGATACAAAGTGGCATTTCATGCAAAGTCCTCAACTGATTGTACACCTTCGATGTACTCATTATAGATTTCCAATAAAGCGAACAAGTTTCTTAGAAAACCATTCAAACAACTATGTAAATAAATAAATAAAAAGTCCGTTGTCCGGAATTAACTTACGATTTTACTAAGGCAATTTAGCTTAAACGAAGAGACTACGTTACTGGATTATAATTAACAGAAAATAAAGTATACGGTAGGAATATTGAATATACGTTTCTACTAAATATCTCAAACACTTATAACTACAATAATAACATAAAAAATAATACCAACAAAAATTCAAGAGTGAAATATTTAACATTGAACATTAGCCCTCATTTTCCTTGTGTATTACTACTCGAGAGAAAAGAATTAGCCGGTAGTAACGAGTATGCAAATAAAAATACTGCTAAAAATATTTCAAATGTACACGTTCGTCTGACTGATTACAATGGTTGCATTTCTCGTTAATTTAAATTGCAAAAGCATATGTCATTCGAAATCAAGTCTTTAAACGAATGCAATTCAATCTTAATAATATATAAAAGTTCTTAATCATATACATAAGCATTTAGTATTAATATCGTTTGGTTCCGATTCTTTTCATTAACAGGACCTTATTGGAATGATATAGTGTACAATATACACTAATGTACCTATGTATACATATATACATGTATACACAATTTACTTATTACTTTCACTGAATTTCCTTACAAAATAAATGTAAAACTATGAAACCAATATGCTTCCCATATGTAAACGAAAAAACAAAAGAAGAGAATGGAAAACAAGAATAAATTGTATGCACCAGAATAATCAACTTACGAAATAAAAACGTTGTCTTTATAAGCATTAAGCTATCGGATGCCTTTACGATAATTCTTTGATTATCCATCTCTAAACGGTACTGGAATAACTTTCACTTGGCCATACGTAATATAAGTGACAATAATGGGTATATGGAAACTGCATTTTTGAGGACTGCAGTACACGCAACGACGGGACGTATTCATCTTCTTGCTTTGAACGCACGTTGATATCTGGTTCTGGCTATACTATAGTTCCTCCACCCTCCACTGGACTGACAACATGAAGAGCGTTCCCAACTTGTCCTACTCCTGGCTGCAATCAGAAGTCGTACAGATATTTACTACGGAAAATAGTTTTCGCTTGTCCGCAGAGAAGTTCTGTAATTACATAAGCAGTTTGAGAGAACGATTCTGAATTCTATTGAAGATGTGCTTTGAAAAACAGTGCAATGACAGCATATTAGAAGTATCATTGATACTCCTAATCGATGGTTCTAATGATGCCTTGGCAAGGGCACAATCACTACCAAATCGAGCAAATATAAACGTACTATACACTACTCGGTCCAATGATGCAGTAAACAAGTCAGTCAAGAAAAAAATAAATTATACGTACCATGCGATAATTCGGGGAAGATTCATCCACGATTCTCTTGCATCAGCCAAAGCATGGTATGGAACATTAATCTTTCCAATCAAAGTAAAAAAATATAATGCCCCACCGGCTTAAGAAACAAGCACAAGCATCTTCCGATATAAAATTATAAAACTGTCACTATAAAAGAAGCAATTATCACAAAAAATTCGAACTTGTTAAATCGCTATAACAGATAAGGAGCGTTGGGATATTCCGACAATAGAAACGCTTTATGCAAAGCACCAGGAAATTCGATCTAACTTCGTGAATGTAAAAAAAAAACGATGACGTAGAAATATAATTGTATAATCATGCCAAACATTGCAATCAATGAAATTGTGGTATAAGACAACTATTAGCAAATATATACATGTGTGTTTATAATATACATATACAAGAACTCACAACTAATTTGAGCATCTTAGATGACTTGCTTATTGCTGAGATAAAAAAGCAATGTCAGAAGAAAACATGATTAGGTTCAGGAGGATAAAACTATTGAGACAAACGAAAACATGTTTTCCCATTCCTGTAACTGTTATTTACTTTTGTATTCAAGGTCATATGAAGGTCACGATATTGTAGGCTATTGAATTTGCCTTAACTATGGCCATTATGCAAGGACGACAAAAATGTATCTTGAAATGTACATGACCTTGAAAATTTTTTCTTAATTTTGTTATTAACAATAGTAAACATAATATGTCCCATTTAAATCGGACACCTGCGTGTATATATGTGTATTATCAGTTCGCCTGGGGCTTCTGCATTGCATTCTGTATAAATTCAAGCAGGAAGCAAGCAGCAACTTCTCATTCAATTGTTTCGCTTTATTGTACAACAAGGCAATTCATTGATTCAACAAAGGATTAAATGTCACATTATTATAGTCTGGGACAGTAGTTTGACTAAGTAATTCATTGACTTTCTATCATTCGCTAAGCTAAGCTAATAACACTTTACAGGAAAGAAAGAAGGGTTTAAGGGGCCTGCCCTGTTACAAAATCTTATGGGGCGCAAACAATGTTACTTTCAATGATGCAAACCAAACATAAATATCTTTATAATTATAATTATACTAATGTACTTCTTCGATATTCATAATGAATATATATTTTGACCAGATGATCTTTAGGCACAGATATAAATGGAGGCTCGTACTATGAATGAATGTGCATCTCCATTTCTTATTGTGTTATATGTATATACTATTTACTATCTGTGTATATACGCGTGCTATTTAGTCAAAGTGAAAATCGTTTAAAAATTTTTGCAAAAAAAATTTGACTCCCTAGTTGATTTTGTGATTACATGCAAGGTTAAAAATTCTACTTCTTAACAACAAACATCCGACCAAAGTTTACGCATTCATAGTACTATCCGTCCGTACATTTCTGTAATTGATATGTAATACGAACTACAAGATAATGCTAGAACGTTCTCAATATTTTCCAATGGCACCATTCATAATATACACTGCTTTGGATAAGATGTAAACTAGGATTTAATTTGTAAATATGAGAAATATACGTAGTTCTCAAATAAAAATCTATCAAAATCAGCACATATACATATACATATACATATATGCATATATATATACATAAAACCCACAATGCCGTGAGGACAATATTTCTTACAATATCAAAGTTGAAAAATAACAAAACTACACCCCACATTTCTTTTGTGTTCGATAAAGTTGGGTGTATAAAAAAGCGTGTACCGCCCAATATGATTCATTAACCATAACAATAGAAAAATTGTCCAAAGCATCATCGTATCTTCTATTGGTTTCGTTCGATAGCGATAATGATTGTATCTTCTTGTTCTACTTATATACAAATTGGAATTTGTCACTAAAGAGACCCTACTTCACAAAGTTGTGACAACAGTTGAAGATGGGTTACATCATAGATCGTTAGGTCGCAAGGAAGTAATATTGGTGTAAGGATTGCTATGATGGTGTGGCCTGTGCAGAGTGCTGCTGATGGTGAGAGGACCTACCATTTGACCAGGTCTCGCCCATGTGTAGACGTATCCATCTTGACATGCAGTTACAAAGCAATCTTCCCTAAACACTAACTCAGTCAATCTTTCGTGCGCCAGCTTCTTGCACACCAATGGTTCTAATACGGGACACTGATCGAACCTAGGACATAGGGCAGTTCCTATCAACCTCATAGAGTCATCCATCACAGAACTAACTTTTTTATTTGCACCTACTAAACTTCCACTGACACTGTTCATATTACTACTCGCGTTCAAGGTAGCTGCAGCTTTGTCGCCGCCACTGTTTTGCATTATTGTGCTATTAGACGCACCACTACCTTTCATCGTGAGGCTAAAGTTCCTTTTATGATTATCACCACCTTTACGTTCACCGAAACCAAGACCGGCTAACCTTTGCGTCAACGAATTAACGGTAGACACCGCGGTATTTGTACTTGTGCTATTGTTACTACTTTCATTGTTACCACTCGCGTTTTCTTTGTAATTAACGTTGTTCAAATTATTGTGTTTAGAATTGTTCA
Organism: Agapostemon virescens; assembly: GCA_028453745.1. Lineage (NCBI taxonomy): Eukaryota > Metazoa > Arthropoda > Insecta > Hymenoptera > Halictidae > Agapostemon > Agapostemon virescens. The sequence continues at coordinate 21,965,168 of CM052097.1, read as the reverse complement.
AATGGTGATTCGCCGTCGAGCCGTTACCACTGTTCATCGCCCCGAGGGTAGGAAGAATATCAGAACCGGCTACAGAGGGACGCTGTTTCGTACATATCGGCTTCTGCCTCAACTCGGCTTCGGTAATATCCCATAAACACAGCTGAGTGTCCTGCGACACGCTTCCGAGCCTATAACACGTGCCACCCGACACTCTCAACTCTGAACCGTAAGAGTTTCTATTCGAATGAACTCCTTGGGAAGTCGTCGACAGACGGTTCGATTTTTCGCAGAAGTGATTGTGATTGTTGTGAGGTAACGTTTCGTCGTCCGACCCGCTAAAGTCGGGATCGTGATCGCCGTAGGACGTGGTGTATGGGTCAAAGGCTACCACGCTTACCCAACTATGATGTCCTTGACCTCTCGCTACCACCCTCTTCTCGTGAAAACTCCAAATCGTTACGAGATCGTCTTCGCCTCCCATCACCACGTATCTTCCGTCTGGTGACCAACATACGCAGAGAAACCCGCCAAAAAAACTTCGGGCCGAACCCACTAATTCCATAGTGTTGTATTGGAACACTCGTAGGAACCCGTCCTGCGAAACTACGGCTAAATTCGAGCCGCACGGGCTGAAGGCGAATTCGTTTATACAGCATCCTTCTGCACCTATTACCCACCGGTACAAGGGATTTCTCGTTGACTTAGTCTTGCAGGTGTAAATAGCATACCCGTCTCCCGATTTGAACGACTGATAGTGTGGTGCTGTTGTACCGCATAAAAGTTCTTCATTATATAAATACAGTTGTCCAGAACTATGCGATACTAAGAAGAGGTTGTTGGAGCCAGGAACCCATTTTATACATGTTACTTTGCTTTTGTCAATCAACCTCTGAAACAGTTAAAAATTGTCAGCTGAATATGTAGAATCTTGTTTGCAGTGAAAGCATATATTTTCCACAATTAAAACAAATAAAAAGAAAATAATAAAAAAACAGGAATTATATGGCAAATTATTTGAGATTCTTCTGATATTTCAAAAATTGAAAAAGTTATTCGTATTATTAACACGTTAAGCGCCACGCCGAATTTCTGTACCTTTCCGTTCAAGCCACGGTTAGCCGTCAGGCGGGCCGCTCGCCGATAGACGAATCAATGTATAAACAGTCGGGTAACGTAACGCGCGCCGTGATAGCAGAACGAAAAATCTGTCGCCGGTCCGTAAGGACCGACGAGGCCTGAACGGAAAGTCCAGCGCCGGTCCCTAGGGACGCGGTCCCGGCGTGGCGCTTAACGTGTTAAAGAAAGAAAAAATTTTCTATCAGACTCTTGTCTGTAGCAAATGATACAGGAAGTTTTTGTTCACCATAAAGTTCCTTGGTTTAATATTATTAGTGGTAATTATCAGTAAATCCAGTGAACTATTATTATCATGTTTCAACACAGATAACACATTGATTTCAACAGAGATTGGCTAAGTGCTAACAGTGTTGTCATATGATACTAGGAAATACATAGAGAAGTGTAGTAGCACTGGCTCTTAATCAGTCCTTTGCTTAGATAGTCCCATAACATTGGGATTGTACCAATATTACTTTACAATCTCCTTGTATATTAACAATTTTGTCCAATTCAGGAATCTATTTTGAGTTATCGATATTTAACCAAATATATTACTTACATCTTCATTATACAATTTGCTTAACTCCTTTTTTATTGGGTCGATCAACTGAATTTGTCCTGTTGAAAAACCAACTAATAACGGCGCACTATCCGCAGTTGCTGTTGTTTGGTTAAAATTGTGGCAAGTTGGATTGGTTCCTTTATACAACTTCTTGTCTAATGGCTTGTTCAAATCCACAGCCTGAAACATTTCAATTTGATAAATATCTAAATTTGTGAGATTTAAAATTACAAAGCATCAATGGCAATAACCGATTGTAAAATATTTTTTCCCCAAACAATTGGCTGAAACAGAAGAATGAAACGAAAAATATAATGGTTGTTTATATAAAGACTATGTGCAATGATTATGTATATCTCTTAAATTGTTAGCATTACTTAGTGTTATTTGATACAATGATAAATCATTGATAGATAAAGATATTTAATCCATTTCACCCCATAAGAAAAAGTTCTAATTTATGCTATAGAGACAGAACATTTACATTAAATAATTATGTTCTTCTATCAATGGATTCATATTTTCATGGTACATAAAAAAAATAACGTTTATAGGTATTTGTTGTTGCTCATAAGCATAGGTCTAAATGAATATATTTGTCGGTATAGGTAAGGGATTAGAATACTTTGCACTGTCAAAAGAATAGTCTATTTTCAAATCAAAATCAGCAAGAGAAGTAAACACAAGCTTGTTGCTAGTTTCTTACACCATTTTGAAAAATGCTTTTAGAGTACAAAGCCAACATAAATAGAACATTATACTATTTAACGCGTTGACTGCTGTGTCACTCATATATAGGTGACAGAATTATTTGTCCACGTTTAAAAATAAATTTGTACGTTAATATAGTAATTGCATTAAATGTAGTTCAGATCTGGAGAATACCAAAAGGTTGAAGCATAACTATGCATTATACATTTTAAGTTATCAATTGTTGCTTTGTTAAATAAATTACTTTGATCTTGTCGAATTCTTAAAGTTATTGGTCGGGCAGTTAAAGTGTTAAACAGGCTTTCAAGCGAAAAAGAAAATTTTCCAATTTTTTCAAATTTTCCAGCATCCTAACCCCGTCGGCACGATCAGAAGAAGCTACAATTTGGGCATTCTGTTTGGGTGTTTAGAAATGTGTGGTAGAAACGAGGTAAGGCGAACGAGATTTGACATTTGTTGATGTACAAAGTAAAAGGATTCTGTGTTAGGTGTGGTATTACTCCGCAAAGATGGAGTCTCGATACGCATTTTCGAGGTTATGTTCCAACGAATCCATGCTCGATTAAACACAAATACAGCAGCGTATGGTATTAAATGGCAAGATAGCCTGGTGTCTTACCTTTTTGACCCCGCGGTACACGTAAACGTAGAGTTCCTTGCCGAAGTTGAAACACATTCGGTCACCGAGGCCTTGCGTACCCGTGGGGTCCGTCGGATCCGGTAAAGTTACGAACGACACCCGAACGGATGCGCTTCCCTGACTGTTCGTGTAGCCGACCCTGTTTGGTCTCGAATACTCCGATAGAGTCATTAGCTTGTATGTTCCTTCCCGCGTGACAAATTGTGTTTTCAAGTCCTCCTTCCCTCCTCCGTCCAGCTGCACAGCCATCTTACCACCAGCGGTACGACGGAGGAGCTCATCAGATACGAAAAAATCGTTCGTCCGCTTCTGCACTCCTGCACGTACGTCGATAACCGTTCGCCCGGGTTCTTCGCGAACTTGTCGAACACCGTACCAGTACTCTACCGTTTTTCAGAAATCACTAAATAGTCGCAACTTACCGGTCCGATACGAGAACACAGGTAAGAGCGCCTCGAGTTCTATATCGAAACTGCCCGTGCATTCGCGACCCGCAGCTCACGCTCCCAACCTCGTACAGCGCAACCTTCTCTCCACCGGTCTCGTTGCAATTTGCAATTCGCAATTCGCAATTTCCCCGTTTCGGAATCCCGCGTACCAAATGTAGAAGTATCATAGAACAGTATATTTTGTTCGAACACTCTGCCGGTGACTTCCACAGCTGGTTTAAATTTTGGGTAAAAAGTATTTCAAATACTACTTTACATAGTTGTTGCTCTACAATTGAAATAGAACGTTATTTTAAATAAACAATGAATATATCGTGATACGCGCTTGTCGATGCAATATAAAATTGGAGTAAAAATACGCTAATAGAAATATCATATATATGTTGGGAATGCTTAAATCGTTCGTTTCATTTTTCTACGCAGACAATGTACTTCTCTGTAAATAGTAAAATCGTGATAATACGCTGTTTACGAGTCAGTACTGTAATTTGATGCGTTTAATTGTTTTTGCAATGAACTATTAACGTCGAGGCGTTTGTTACATGGATTATTTTGTGCAAAATAAAAATTGCGCACTTGGTCATAAGTTACGGAAATCGAGAACGAAGTAGCGGTATTTTTTAATTCTTTCAATGTCTCGGGGTTTGGTGTCTCGCGAATGCGCAAATGTCTGTGATCTAGAGATTATTTGTTTTTGAAAGTCATGAAACTTTTCGGCTAAGGTGTCCGGAAAATCAACGAACGTTACGGCCCTGTCGGCGGCGTGTTATTAATGCGCGCGCAGCGTCGCCTGTTCGCCTGAACTCGTTGGCTCCGAAGGCCTGTCAGGAACCGGATATTTTGTAAACAACCGAGGCAAAGGGTTAATTAATTTTGCCTACTTTTTTCTACTTCCTGCGTTTCTCTTCCGTTCGGGTTATCAAGAACACTTGTCAGTGCAGCTGTCACTGACTACTTTAAGCTCTGAACCGATCGCCTACCAACTAACCGGTAATGCCGAAGTTACTTTTTTTTTTTCATGGTGTGATAAGCGAACACGTATACCTACTTACCTGTCTACCGATGCACGTTTCAATGGAATTTGAAAGTCTTCCGAGTTTCTCACCGTTTTATCTTGCGAATTGCAGTTTCCCCGAAATCGGATTTATCGAATCGAGATTAAATAAATGCCGTTAATTTGAAAAGCTCTGCTCGTGGCGATAATCTATCCATTGAAATCAACGGTCACGTGACCTGTATGATACGAGCGTTCGCTTTACGGTTTTCTTCCGGTTTTCCAAATGGCAATTAACTTCTCGTGACGTAACTGTAACAACAGGATTCGAACTTGCTCGACGTGTCTTGAAACATTTGACAACATACGTCGATCGACGAGGCGTTGTTCCGTCAAATGAAAAATTGCTATGATCGGTAAGTAGGTATGCATATAAAGTGACATGTACGCATGATACAGTTTGTTTTGTTTCTTCAAGTTTTTCCTGGAAGTTTGTCAACCATTTTGCTATTCATTTTCACGAACATTACTGCGGATCTGAATCGCATTATATTTAATGCAATCAACGATTATTAATTGTACTTAAGGTTTATGTTTTCTTTCTAAGAGACGTGTAATTGCAATTAATTAAATTAATTTGATTATCAATCGAATTAACGATTGACTAACTATTAACATTTTTTGTAAAATCAATTAAATTAAAAATTGTAATTATTGAGTATTCAACTTTAATTGAAATAATTGTTATATCATATTTATGTTGTCAGAAAAAAGGTTCAGTTATTTTAAGTTTGAAGTCACTTATTACAGATATTTTGTATTTATTTGTGAATGATGAAAGTTTGAATGAAATGCGACACTTCAAATTTGGCGCGCATAACCTATAATCAAACGCTTGCAAGCGAAAGTAAAGGTACAGATAGGACGTTTCACGTGTACTCTATGCGTAGTACGTGTATTTACTTAAAAGTTGTTTATCTCGTTCAGTATGAATCGAGGTTGAGCGCATCTTTTTTCAACACACAGTTTTTGTAACTTTATAATTCATTTAATATGATTTACGGGTCAAACTTGTTTTTTAAATACCTGCGCTCGATTTCCTTGAATTTGTGACTCTGATGTGTGCACGATAACAAAAACACGTGGCTTGTATTTACCTCGCGTACTTCTTCAAACTTTTATAAACACGTGTCGACAATGAATGGAAAAAGTTTCTCGTAATTATGGCACGTGGAAAAAGACCAGTTCGAGGTGGAAGACAAAAGTTTAATCGGCACGATGGTCCACCGAAACCTAAGAAAGGCAAGTTTAACCTAAAAGAAGCTTCGTACGTTAAAGAGCGCGATGCTAAAAACAGAGAAATTGAGAAGCGCAGGCAAATGTTGGACGAGGAAAAATTAAAGCAAGAGGAATTGGTGACTGATAGTTCTGACGAGGAACAGACGAATCCTTTGCAAGATTTACTATCCACGTTTTCAAATGTTAAAACGTTTCAGAAAACTGCTATAGATTCTAATTCAGAGAGTGACACATCCGAGAACGAAGACGATACTGTAGAACATGAGGAAGACAGTGAAAATTTGCCAGAAAATTCTGATGACGAGACAAGGTTATCCAGTCACAGCGAAAATGAGGAGATTCAAATCAAAGAAATGGATGAAGAAGATCCTGAGACTGCCAGGGAAGATGCTGGGCATCTCAAAGATCCATTTTCCATTCATCTTCGAGACGACCTGAGCGATAAGTTTTATGAGGCAGTTTCTAATATTCCTCAAGACGTAGAAATACATAAAATATCATGGCCTACTCTTGGAAATCTTATCTGTGAAATTCCCAAAGCTCCAAAGGATGCAAACAGTACCACACAGAAGGCCAAAGTTTCTGTTTTAGAAGATAAACAGTATGCAAAATGCGGCAACATACCTTCTTTGATCGAAACGGTAGATTTGAATAAGTTGTATATAAAAACACAAATTCAGAGTAACATTGCAAGAGCTAATCACTCGAATACACAGCATAATGTTGATAAGAATCCATTGCTTTTGACTCCTTTGCAAAAAGAATTATTTTCTGTGATAAACAATTATCAGGATTTATATTATCCTGAAAGGAGCTTTTCTAATGCAGATCAAATAAGATTTGTATATTGCTTGCACGCGATTAATCATGCATTAAAAACTAGAACAAAAGTATTGCATCACAATGCAAAAATAGCAAAAGCTAAATGTACAAATATGGCAGAGATTCCTGATGAATACAGAGATCAGGGTTTAGTCAGGCCAAAAATTTTGATAATAGTTCCCTTTAGACATGCTTGCTTAAAAATCGTGGAACTACTGATAGCTATTTTGATAGGAGTAGACGAAGGTGGCTCTGTGATGAATAAAAAAAGATTCATGGAAGATTTCAGTGGCAATGAACTTGCATTGCCAAAGAAAAACCCAAAGCCTGAAGACTACGAGTTAACGTTTCAAGGGAACACAGACGACACGTTCAAAATTGGAATCTCTATCACGAAAAAGACTTTAAAATTGTATTCTGAATTTTACTCCTCTGATATTATAATTTCGTCTCTCCTAGGTTTGAGAATGCTAGTGGGAGCGGAAGGCGAAGAAGAAAGGGATTACGATTTTCTAGCGTCGTTAGAATTACTAATTATAGACCAAGCAGAATTGTATGTAATGCAAAATTGGGACCACATGGTTCACGTTTTAAATCATTTGCATTTGCAACCGAAAGATTCGCACAAGACAGATTTCTCTAGAGTCAGAAGTTGGTGCGTAAACGGATGGACGAAATACTACAGACAAACGTTGATATTCTCAAATATTCACGTGCCTGAAATTTATGGAGTGTTCAATAAAAGGTGCTACAATTATGCAGGGAAGATCAAAGTAACGAATCCTGTTCCTCTTGGATCTATTTGCCAAGTGGTTGTACAGGTTCCACAGGTGTTTCACAGGTTCGAAACGAAGAGTCATTTTCAAGCTTTGGAACAGAGAATGGAATTCTTTACGACGAAAATACTTTCTCAGTACAAGGACAGAATCATGAATCACACGTTAATCTTCGTACCGTCTTACTTCGACTATGTAAAGCTGCGGAATTACTTGAAAAAGGAGGATTACAGTTTCGTACAGATTTGCGAGTACTCGAAAGACTCGAAAATAGCAAGAGCTAGGGACATGTTCTACCATAGCGACGCTCATTTCCTGTTATACTCCGAACGATTTCATTTCTTCCGTAGAATAAGAGTAAAGGGCATCAGGCACATTATATTTTACGCACCGCCCACATTTCCCGGGTTCTACAGTGAAATGTGCAATTTGATGCAGGAGATTAATCAAAATCCACGAGCAGGCTCCGACAGCAACATGACCGTCACTGTTTTATACTGTAAATACGATATCATGCAACTTTCTGCGGTCGTAGGCACAGAGAGAGCAAAAAAGATGCTGGGATCGGAGAAGTCTGTTCACATGCTCGTCACCGGTGAATGAGAGGTCGCAAGGTTACTTAGAAACCACTTTATACAATTATGTAAATACTTTAGTATGATGCATTCACGCTAGAACTACCAGACGTTAGACTAGACTAACACGTGCTGTTTTATGGTAACGACAAGCTCGCAATTATTCAAATTTTAAATTATCAATTTCAACAATTGTGTAAGAGAATATTAAATGATTTCAATCTGTTTGGTAGTTCCAACGTCAAGCATGAAGCTAAGTCTACAACTAAAATTTGTACAATTCGCAACAATAAGATGTTTATTTACACGTATAGTTCTGTTCAATTTCTTTATTGTACAGTTAGAAAATTACTTGAAATAATTACAACTCCGATTGCATCTCCCCGAAACAATGTTCTCCGCACTTATCGCCTTATCGAACATATATATCGGTACGCAGTATCAAAATTAAAATCCTCGCACGTGTTCTCGGAAGGTAATCAGAACTCGGATGGATAAACAAATTCATCGCGGTTAGTTCCTCGTTTCGCACATAAATTCTCGCATCGTGTACATCGACATAAACGTGTCGACTCACGGCGTTCCAGACCCGCTCGAAACGTTACGCATCAATTTTCTTTTACAGATCAGAGAACCCTACTTCTTCGAGACCAACGATCGTCATCCCCTTATCGCTCGACAACCGAAAAACATTCTGCCGAACAAAAGCGATCAATTTAAACAAATTCGTAACGTTCGTAACGGCAAAATTCATTTGTAAGTCCAGTCGATAATTCTTGTCTCCCACTTCCGGGAGACGCGGCGCTGAAAGTGTTAATATCCTTTGCAACGATTAAATTAGAGATCTCTCGATCGATTTCATTCGTGAACCAGCAAACTCTCTCTCTCTTTCTCTCTCTCGGGCAACCTAATCTATTTTCACATAGCTATCTACGAGAAAATTAGAAGCGTCGATGGACTTTCGATCGGCAGATCGATGACGGACCTAATGCAACAAGTAGACTGCGCGTATTTAACCCTTTGCATTCGAAGCCATTACATTCCAAAATCGAAACAATATTTTTACTTATAATAACTGCATTGTACATAGTTTATTTCCTTTCGTATCTATGAAATGAATTACTATTACTCGTATTTAAAACATTAAAATTTTTATCAATTTCTTAACTTTAAACGTAGCGATGTAAAAGTTGTTTAAGTAATAGTATGGCAATTTTTAGTGGCGCTTTAAAGGCGCCATTCGAGTGCAAAGGGTTAAATGCTATCGCAAGAGAAATTAATGGACTGCGACCGTGCTGACAAAATCTAAGAGTATCGTGCTGTTTTTCCGACCGATCAGAATAATTAAATTCATTCCTCGATTTCTATAAATAGTCTTGGAAAATCCTTCTCTCGGTATGCTAATCTTTAAACGTGGTTTCTAGAAAATTCGAGGTCTCGCTTTCGTGCTCGATGGGTCACGACGGACCCGCCGAACGATCAGGATTCTCGTGGGCGGACACTCGATCCGATTTGAACGTCGGCTGGGTTAACGGTATCGGTGCTATCAACAAATTCAAATCAATTTGAACGCTACTCGGTGTCTAAGGAATCATCTCCCGGCGATCAATCGATCAATCGTCCCTCCGACTCTCGTTGGTGGTCAGAAGGCTCTGCCTGGTCTCCGTGTTCGGATTTGTCGTGAAATCCCACGGAGTTGGCTTGGTCGGACCGCTGGAGGACGTCGCCGTGGTTGTCAGGACCGTCGAGAAGTTCTTCGGCGACGATACGGTGCGGTTCGAGGCGGTGGTCGTGCTGGCCACTTCCGGTTCCTCGGTCGGTCTGCTCTCGTTCGACACCGATCTCACCGTCACCTTTTCTAGTTGCGTTTCTGAAAGAGAAACACGGTTTCAGACGTTGTTTGCCGTACACGGTAACCGTTCAGCTCCCGTATCTTTGGAGTGACGCAAAGCGGATAGAAAATTCTTTTAAAATACAGCATCGGACGCGGTACTCGGTACGATTTCGCGATTTCATCGCGCTGTGACTTTGCTGCGGGTTTTTCTCTTACCAACGACCTCACCATGTACGCATAAGTTATTAAAGTTATTAACCCTTTGCACTCGAATGGCACCTCTAAAGCGCCATTAAAAATTTTCATACTATTCTTTACGCAACTCTTACATTGCTAGGTTTGCAATTCAGACATCGATCAAAATGTTGAAGTTCTAAGTACGAGTCATAGTATTGGGTTGGCAACTAAGTTATTGTGGATTTAAGTAAGAATGAAAATTCAAAATTTTTACTTAAAAATATAACATCTGTTTTTGTTGATGACCTTTTGCCACCGTGCAGGCAGTGTCATAATTCCACGTCTATAAAATTTCCGATCTTTGCTATCAAAAAACTGAATTAAGTGTGATTGGACATCACTATCGTCATTAAAAATTTTACCATTTAAAGAGTTTTGCATGGAATGAAATAAATGGTAGTCTGAAGGCACAAGGTCAGGGCTATATGGTGGATGTGACAACACATCCCAACCCAGATCCAATAATTTTTGGCAAGTGACCAAAGATGTGTGGGGCTTTGCATTATCATGGTGGAAGACATCACCCTTATGATTTGCCACTTTTGGTCGCTTTGCTTGAATTGAATCACTCAGTTTGGCGAGTTGTTGAACATACACATTTGAATTGATCGTTTGGTTGTTTGGTAAGAGTTCAAACTGCAGAATTCCTTTATAATTCCACCAGACTGACAGCATAATCTGTTTTTGGTGAATCTCTGGTTTTGATGTTGTCTGGGCTGGTTCATCTTGCATCACTCATGATCTCTTCCGATTAATGTTGTTATAAACTATCCACTTTTCGTCGCCAGTAATTAGTCTTTTCAGAAATGGATCAATTTCGTTGCGTTTCTTGTCATAGCCAAGTTTTTTTAATTTTTTTTCAATGCATGTATGCGATACCTTGAGCTTCTCTGCAATGTCCTGTGTTGTGCTATGACGATCTGAATCGATAATGACCTTGATATGGGTCTCATCGACTTCAACTGGACGGCCAGATCGTTGAGCATTTTTCAATGAAAAATCACCAGAACGAAATCAGGCAAACCAATGTTGACACTGCCTTTCTTTCAAGGTTTCATTCCCATACACGACACAACTTCTTGCGTGCTTGCGATGCGTTATTACCTTTTCAGAAATACTACAATAAAATATGTCTGAAGTGCACGTCGTCTTGTTCTTCCATATTTAAATTGGGATGAAAACAAACCTAAAGAACCAATCGATATAATTCTTTTACTAATTGAAAGGTAGAAGTCCAAACAATAACAAAAAGAATATAGGTTAAGTACTTTGAACGCGTTAACGAAACAAAAGAAAGTGTGAAATCCATCTGTCGACAAAATCCGCAATCACTTAGTTGCCAACCCAATAATTAATTTTCGTATGAACGAAAAGAAACGAAGTACCAACAGTAGAGCAATTATAGATAAAAATATTGGTTAGATTTCTAAGTGGAATCGCTTCCAGTGCAAACGGTTAAATCACGTGCGCGCGCGTTCTCTTTCAACTCGGGAGTGAAAACAGTTTTGTATACTTTCCCTGTGTCATAATCGATTACGTTTAGGTCTACCCTCTGGTTTGTTTATCAGTTCTTTGAAATACTAGGTGAAAGAGGACCTCGGTAGCGGTTTGGTTAAGAAATTCTGTGTTTGTTTGTGCACCAGCGAAATCGTACCGTCGACCGGCCGCTGTGCTGTATTTTGTCCCGGCTAGAATCTCGAAAGAATAGCTTTACCGTTGAGGCTGTACGGGGTGGTAAGAGGATTCGTTAATTTGTCATTGACGCATTCCGGTTTCGGCCTGATCCTGACGGTGGTCACGTCTTTCGGGTCCCAGACGAAGGTATAGTACAACGAGAGCAGTATAGCGCTCATGCTAACGAATATCACGTATGCCACCACCGTCAGCACGCGCACCAATTTCTGCTTGTGCTTCGGCTCGTACAGCTTGTCTCTCCTCTCCTCGCCGGCGAACCGTATCTCGTTGCTGGGCTTATGCTCGCGGCTGCCCGTTTCCGGGTTCGATTTCTCTCGGTTCGGACTTTGACCGCTCATTTTTCGCGTCAGCTGCATAATCCTCCGTGTCCGTTGCGCCGCGTCTCTGAACAGAGATTGAAAGAGGGACACCTCGAGTATGTTTTCCGGCAGGTCTGGCCACGGGACAGGTCGGTTATCCAGGAAACGAGAAGCAAACGGTTTACAGGCGTGCTCGAGAATCCTTCCGCGTGGATTCCCATTCAAATGGCGTCGCACATTTATCCGGCTGCACCCTCTCGAGCGCGAGGACGTTCCTGCGAGCTCGTCTATGGAACTTTCCTTTGTCTACTGGAAATCTAGGATCAAGTTCGAACGCGCATGGATCGAAACCAGCCGGACGGTTCGCGCTCGGAATTGGTACGTACCAACGAGTCCCATAACTCTTCCGATCTCTGCGATTATTATTAACGAATCGTTCATTCGCCAGCGTGGTTCGGGATCAACGTCACGGGGCAGCTTCGCTTCCGAACAATGCGATCGTCGAACGCCTCAGGATCGAGTACGCTCGTTTCGAAAGGACGCGCGCATGTGCGACGCCATAACTTCCCTGCGAGCTTCAACATCGAGAACGATTGTAAACGGATATTCCGTATCAAGGTCAGGCGGAAGCCAGCAACGTGTCCTGCTCTTTCTCGTCGTCAGCCTTGAGAGAAACGCGACGGGACGATCCACGGTGTCTGTTCGCAAATAATTACCAAAATCCGAGCCGCAACGGGTCACCGGAAGTCGTCGACGGCAGCCTCGAGGGAAACATGCCTGCGTTCTCGAAGCTCGTGTATTTATATCCTTCCCGGATTGTTTACGGTTGTCGTCAACCATCCGCGAAGACTGCTGCGCCTCGAGGTCTTCTTCGAGGATATTTCCGTTGGTGCACAAATCACATTCGATCGGAGATCGTTCCTTCACCGAGTTCTTGGGTTGTTGCACCGTTTCGAGGCTTTCCACGGATACAGAGAGAGAGAGAGATAGGGGGGAGAGAGGGAGGGAGATTGATCGAGAGAAAGAGGCCAGTTCACTGGACAGGGCGTTACACGGCAGGAGTGCTGCAAGCTCCGCGAATGCGATACAAAAGTGCCCCAGTTTCCACGGTTATGGTTGAGAAAGGTAGAAGAGTTCTAGAACCAAGAGAGAGAGAGAGATTCTCGAGGCTTTCGAAGACGCACCGTCACGCACGGGATTTTCCTTTTGGTATCGTTACGAACTATTCCACGATTATTTCTGTTCGTTGACTCGCGGATCAACTTTTCCCACCAACCGACCGCCGCTGAAAAGCACACCCATTCGACGACACCGGGGAGCTTCCACTGCGCAAACTCGGGAACCTTGACTCCGGCGTGCTTCGTTTCGCAAGCTTCAAGGGCTGCTCTCGAGACTTTACAGGATTCGTCGCCGCCGGCAAATGCCCTTAAACCGACGCTCCCAATGGCCTTATTAAACAGGGCTCGCGTCTACCGATGACCATCGGCAGCTTCGTCCAGCGCGATACTTAAACTTTCTTTAAACTCTTGACAATTCTTAAAGCTTGGATATTATTGGTAGATGTTTTCTTGGAACGTCCAGGAAATCCTTCGCACTACGAGCTAGTTAAACTTCAAAATCTATATATATATATTCTAAAATTTTACAACAGAATTTCAGA
>CM052097.1:21914791-21930597 GCA_028453745.1 Agapostemon virescens | reverse complement strand
ATTGTGGGAGCTCTTCTTAAAGAGGAAGGTTTGAGGAAGATTTTCGCGTTAGATTCATGTCGATAGCTCTAATAGTTTGGCCGGGGCACGACTTGAAAGTTTTGCCAAATATTGCCACGAAATCGTTAAATATTGAAGGTATACCCCTTCTTAAAATCGTGAAAAATCTTTAGGTCTCCGATTCTTTTGTAATTTTGGGAACACGTTTCTAGACACCTAGGCAGAGTGTATGCCAAATTTTAGGTCGATCGGAATCGAATTGCAGCCGTGGCGCGACTTTGAAATTTCGGGGCCATTGTAGTATTTAAAATCTGACACTTAAAATTTTGCAAGTCGAAGTGTGATGAAAATAAGTTGGAGTTGCCGATCGACAACCACAATTAAAAGTCGGAGCGTTAAGGGTTAAGGGATGAAATTTCAAACATTTTTAAACGGAAACTATAGAGGGAAGAGGCCCGAGTTCCAGTTTCTCTTTTCCCTTGTGAAAGAACATTTCGGAAATCCGTATTACCTGGATGGTGTTCCTCCAGTTCGCATAATTCGCAGTCGAATCTCTCCCCCGTCTTGCGCGATGTCTCCTCGCCGAGGAAACGTTGACCTTCTCCCAATTCGGAGCGTCTCTTGACGGATTCGCACCGTTCGACCCGTATTTCTTCGCAAGGGAGCATTCCTTCCAGCCCGTCTGCGACTCGGAAACGTTTCATTATCGAGGGTGCAAAATGGGAAAAAATTCGCAATGGCGGAATACCGTTTGGCACTGGGGTGCAGGGTTGCGCGGCGTCGACGGAAGCAGCATTTTCGTTCTGATCAACTCCCTTTCCATCATCGCGTACCTTTCTTCCATTTGTCGTATGTACTCCAGCAGATATTGGTCGGTCGTATTTCTGTTATCGCGCGAGACAAAGAAACTATTAACCCCTTGCCATATTATAACGAGTCAGACTCGTGATGAAATCGTGATTTCAAACAAATTCTAACAAACATAAATATTGTGCCTTTCTTTTTCGACGAAATTCAATTTTATTCTCTTCTAACCAACATTTAAGCATTGAAGTACACGTAACAACGTAACAGATAGAAATTGTCTGTTGCCTTCTGTAACATTCTTAACGATGAATATGTTGCAGTAACTTGCAGTCACAAAGAAAATGGTAGGGCAAGGGGTTAACTTTTGCTAGAATTTTGCTGAAACCCTCGATTTTCCACTGTAGACATTTTTCAGGTAGAAGGGCCGTAGTGGGGGTGAAGGGTCCGAACAAAATGGAAAGTTTACGATGCATGACTGGTTCGTAATTTTGTCTTTCACAATTCCAGAAATTATAAAAGTATCTCCATTGGAAAGCTTCGAATGAATTTCTTCACTGAAGCAGACATTGTAATAAAAATGAGACAAGGTCTGAATAGATGCAGTCTTGTCATTATTACCAGACAATATACATCAGTCGCGTTTATTACTCGGCAGTTCTAGTATTAAAGAAACAGCGACGATTTTTTAATTCGGTCAAGAGTCCTCTGAATTACTTAATAATGGTCGCAACCATAAAACTCGGTCTTGACCACCCTTACTCCCCTAACTTCGAATACATAGCAGGTATTTTTCGGAAAATCTAGGATTCTCAGCGTGTCAACAGAATAGTGTGAAAATAAGCTAGCAAATGAGTGACCTGATGACTTTAATTTTAAACTAACTAATTTTTATACTAACATTCGTGGCGTTCTGAGACAGGGATCTTCGAGAACGATAAAGTTCAGATCAAACGCGAGTCCGTCGTTTCTGGAGAAGGGAACTCTCGTCAGCTGTGCGAACGGTGTTCCCTGCTGCGTCCGACTGGCCAAAAGCTGTCGGAGACATTCGTTGCGCCTCCATTGTTCGCACTGATTGTCCACGGGCTCCAAAAATACCTGTCTTCCGAACATACTTGTGAATTTGAACGGTACACGGGGAATTTCGTTAGGTTTCGGTGACGGTCGAAAGGGATGCGCGTTCGTTTAGGCTATGTGCTGTCCATCGCTTGTTGTTGAAACCTGAAGATCGCCGTGGACGGCTCTCGATCGCTTGCGAATCGTTATTCTTCCGTTCGAGATATTAGGTAAATCGGAAAGTTCCGTCCGTTTTTTACAAAAAGTATAGCTTTATTCATGAAAGAAAATGAAAAATTACGTTAATCAAAATATTGTCCATCGTTAGCGATGACTTTTTCCCATCTTTCGGGCAGCAAGCGAATTCCGCGTCGAAAGAATGATTCATCTTTGGAGGTTATCCAGGCGGAGATCCATTTTTCGAGATCTTCGTACGAATTGAATCGTTCTTCAGCAAGTGCGTGTGCCATCGACCGAAACAAGTGGTAGTCAGATGGGGCACAGTCTGGTGAATAAGCCGCATGTGGTAGCACTTCCCAGCGAAGTGCTTCTATCGTTTCCTTGACAATTTTTGAGACGCGAGGCCGAGCATTGTCATGCAGCAAAATCACCTTACGCTGTCTCGTTTCATATTGTGGTCGTTTTTCGTGCAATGCTCGACTCAAACGGATAATTTGTTGTCGGTAGAGATCTCCTGTGACTGTTTGACCAGTTTTTAGCAGTTCATAGTATACCACACCTTCCTGATCCCACCAAATGCAGAGTAAAGCCTTTTTTCCGTGGATATTCCGCTTTGGCGTCGATGTTGAGGGTTGGCCAGGATCACAAATGGTTCTTCGACGTTTAGGATTGTCAAAATAAATCCATTTTTCATCCCCGGTGATGAGACGATGGAGAAACCCCTTTCTTTGTTGCCTAGCAAGCAAAATTTCGCAGATGGTTTTCCACCTTTCAATGTCTCTTGGCTTGAGTTCATATGGGACCCACTTTCCTTCCTTGTAGACCTTCCCTAAGGCTTTTAAACGGTCGGAAATGACAGATTGAGCACAATTTAACGCTTCTGCAATTTGTTTTTGCGTTTGACATGGATCTTCATCCACCAACGTCTGCAATTCTTCGTCTTCGAATACTCGTGGCCGTCCAGAACGCTCTTTGTCCTCCAAAGAAAAATCACCATTTTTAAAAGGTCGAAACCACTCTCTACATGTTTTATCAGAAACAGCATTATCGCCATAAACGTCTACAATGATTCGATGAGCTTCAGCTGCCGTTTTCTTCCAACTGAAACAAAAGACTAACACTTCGCGCAAATGACGCTTATTCGGCTGAAATTCCGACATCTTCAATGTAGAAAAAAACGAAGTTATTGATGCAAGCGTAAATTGTTGTGTACTGAGTTTTATTAACAGATGTTCAAACTAAAAAGTTAGCCTTACTTTAGAGGTTATAGTTACCCACAGTTCGAGCTACGGCTACTCGACGCTAGATGGACAGAACTTTCCGATTGACCTAATAGATCGGAAGAGTAGATAGAAGGATTATTATGATAAGATAAATATTGGATTTAACCCTTTGCATTCCGAGCAATTTTAACCCTTAGCACTCCAATGGCGCCTCTGAGGCGACATTAAAAATTCCCTTACTATTATTTAAAATAGTTGTTACATTGTTCTGTTTGCATTTAAGGAGTCGGTAGAAATTGAAATGTCGCGTGTACGGAGTAATAGTAATAAATTTTATATTCACGAAAGAAAATGAACCATGTACAATGGAATTATTTTACGGCAAAAAACTGTTCCGATTTTGCAACTAAAATTGCTTGGAGTGCTAAGGGTTAATTCAAAAATCGAGACATTTCTTTTACCTAGAATAGTTACGTTGTACATGGTTCATTTTCTTTCTTGCATATCAAATTTATTACTGTTATTCGTACGTATAACAGTTCGATTTTTAACGATTTGTTAAATGCAAATATGGTCGTGTAATAATTATATTGAATAATAGTATGACAATTTTCAGTGTCGCCTCAGAGGAACCATTGCAGTGCTAAGGGTTAAAATTGTATAAATAAGCTACATTCTGTTTAAAATCGTTTTAGCGAGTCGAAAATAATGCCACGGTATTTGCAATTTTCTTAAGTCCTCCTGGAGCCAGTGCCAGAGTCGACTAACTTATAGCAATGCAAAAATTGTACGAATTTGAAGTCAAAACTGAAAAGAGCAGTAAACTTCTATTTGCCGCCCAGTGAATTTAAGTTGGTGGAACGGACGCCATTTTGCGCGAAGGTTCGCCAATCGCGAGACTCGAAGACCCAGACTCCCGCGTACAAGAATTTGCAATTTCCTTAAGTCCTCCTGGAGCCAGTGCCAGAGTTTTATACTAACTTATAGCAATACAAAAATTCTACGAATTTGAAGTCAGAATTGAAAAGAGCAGTTTTAAATTTGTATTTGCCGCCCAGTGAATTTAAGTTGGTGGAACGGACGCCATTTTGTGCGGAGGTCCGCCAATCGCGAGACTCGAAGACCCAGACTCCCAGTGCAAGAAGAATGATCGCGAAAGATTGAGAATTTTCAACGAGTTCCAATTTTTCCAAAAAGGCTGAAGCTTTTGCGTTCGTCTGTGTCCAGCTTTGGATGTTTGTTCAGGTTCTTCCGGTTCGATCCGGCTGACATTTACACATTTGTAACTGCCGAATTGTTAGGGGCTTCCCGATTATCGAGACTTATTTTACACGATTCTTTTCGTTCGTCCATCATTTTGTCCTGTTTCGCTCTCGAGCGGGAAGAAGCCTAAGATAGTTGTTAGCGTTCCCGCGTACGAAGATCTGCTAAATATTTACCAAACGGGCACGTATCTTGTCCGTGTAACATCGAGAATAGACCGATATTTTTAGAGGGGAATATCTCGGGGCCCGATCATAACGAGAAACGCACATTGTTAGTGTTAATCGACTTTCGTTGTTTGACAAGTCTGCTCAAACAATACGCGTCGCACGCGGCCCATTTTCTAAGATCGATTTCGGACAGAAATAGGAACAACTTCGACGCGTGTCCGCGAATCTTTTTCACTTCTGCTCTAACTGCGAATTTTTACTGAAAATTTCAACGGAAAATTTAGTATTTATTTTTCATTAACATTGCAGGAGTTTAAATATTTACCAACGATCTTTAAAATGACGGAGCCAATATGGCGGCTCAACAGCGATCATTTCCTCAATGCGAAAATGTATATTTCAACTTTCCTCGACGATCTCCAGGAAGCTCCATTTTCTTGTATACCGCGGCTACATTTTACCTGGAACCCTTATTTTTAAAATGAATTTAAAAATGTCCGAGAAAATCGGTAAGTTAACCCTTTGCACTTCAATGACTCCTCTGAGGCGACACTAAAAATTGTCAGACTATTATTCAAAACAATTTTTACATTACAATATTTGTATATTATTATTATTAAATTTATTAGAGTTTAATTTAATATTCTTAAATCTATATAAAATTTATTAGAATTTAATATCTAATATTCTTTAATTTATATAAAATTTATTAGAAGGTAATATCTAATATCCTTAAAATATAAAATTTATTAGAATTTAATATCTAATATTCAAAAATATACATAATATTGATTAGAATTTAATATTTATAATATAGTGATGAGTAATTTAAAATATATGTTCGAAAATTAATTATTTCATTTTATTTATAAAGAAGATGAATTTGAATAATTTTTATAGTATCAGCGCTTAGACTATTGTTACAAGTTAATTAGGTTATTTATTAAAGAAAATATTGATTTGAGTTGTGATTTAATAATTGAAGTATAATTATATATATACTATATATTGAAGAATTTAGTAAACATTGAAGTGTTGCACGTACGGTTAACAGTAACAAATTTGATATGCGAGAGAGGAAATGAACCATAAACAGTGGAATTATTTCAGAACAAAAAAATGTATCAACATTGGAATTAAAATTACTTGGAACGCAAAGGGTTAAAAGCGGACGTGGTCTGTTTGTATTCGAGTGTTCATAATGTTGTCAAAATATACACCGTCGTATTCGGGGGAGTCTACAGAATAGTTTCATGTCAAAATCATTCGCATAGCGTTCACGGTCGAAGCAGCAAAAGCGTCTAAATATAAAAGTTTCACTTTTCTTTCTAAAAATCTCGAAGACTGATGCATCGTCTTCGGAACGTTACTCTTTATTATATAATTATCGGAAATAAATAATGTTTCGGTGTTTGAAGCTTTAAACAGTTATTTTGTGGAAAGAAAATGTCGGAAAATATGAAAATTGAAAAATTGATTTTTAGCTACATACGGTGGATATTTGGTCCACCGCATATTGACACGTAGTTTTGTCGTCTGCTGGTCGACATTTCGATGCGCGTCACGGTCCAATGTGTTATCATTGGTCGTACATAAAATAGAAGCTACAAAGAGTCCGAGTTGTTTTCGCTATGAGTCAGACGAAACGGATTAAAGTATTCTGTGGCTGATAGGTCGGAAACTGTACTGCTAACCGAATGGAAATATTGTATAAAGGAACGCTGACGCAGTTCTGGTTATGAAGAATGTAACGATACCGTTTCGTCATTTGGTTCATTTCGCGTGAAATGGTCAGCCTTGCCCAAAATTCGAATACGTCCAGTAGCGTAAGTACCGTCGAACGAACTTCTGCAAATTCTGTTAAAATCTGATCTTATTGTTTTGTTGTCATCGTCAGTCGACTGTAAACATAACCTAGTTGCGTTACTTTCGCTGCCTGTTTCTGAGAATTTCAGACTCACGGTTTTAGAAACTTCTCCGTGCCATAAGACGTCGACTGTCAAAATTCGATAAGTGTCAAAACAGTTTCGGTCGATGAAAGCAAAACTAGGAAATACAGATTTAGTGTAGCAATCGCTAATCCAATGCTGTGTGATTCGATTTTGTTCTACTTCAAACCTGGTCAAAGGCTAATCAACAGTCGATGCATTCTTTGGCAGTAATTTCTAATTCCAAGGGTTTGTTAGGGTGCTGTGTTCTTCGATGCATCTGTGAATATGGGTGAAGAGGAATACTTAGAGAAGACGAATTCTTCTCATGCATTGATTTCCGAAGACCGCAATGAGTTTCAGAGGCTGGAAACTGTTCCCATCGTGTCGGTATCTCTCGTGCTAGGCGTGAGCATCATTCCACACAAAATAATCGAAATTGGAAAATGTCTTTCAACGTTTTCTCACGATATCACGATTTTCTTACTTTCAGTTCTGTTTAGTGATCACGGGAATTGTGTTTGTGTGTGTTTGGCCCGAGGAGAAGTATAAATGCAACACATATTTTATATACTTGTATCTCCATTGTGCTTACTGGTTCGTAGTCATGGTGACGGATTACCTTGTGAAAAAGAAACACCATAACTTGCGTATTTATGGGTACATGGAATTTTATCAATCAACATATCACAATGTAAGGACTCCCCTGTTCATAGCCTCGTTATGGTCAGTGTGGTATTTGCTGTTGGCTGTTATTCTGCATCATACTCATAAAGCAAATTACGAGGAATATTGTAAAGCATCAGAGTTGTTCACTCCATTGAATTATGTCGCACTTTTAACAACGTTGGAGATGTTAATTATAGTGCCAATATACGTACGTTACATAAGTAAGTATATATACTATGTGCTGTCTAACAAGATGATTCGGCGAAACTTGTCTTGTTGGACAGATTACAAACCTTGCAGCTGGGCTTGGAAGCTATTAAAAATCGATTTCGATTACTTTATAATGGCTATTTCGCTTCAAGCCCATGCTGAGAGAAGATACGTTGCACAAGCTCTTGCGTAATATGTGACTTTTTAATTCGTAGAAAAGGTTTTAAAGTTCAACTATTCCCGTCAGCTACCAGATGTTTTGGAAGAGGAATGGTCGGTTTGTTTCAACACAGGAGAAGTGGGTTACTACCATAGCGAATCAGACTTGGAAGATTTGCTAGAAAAACAGTCGCATATGATAAGATACTTGTTAGATTACAATGTTATTCTAAACCATAAAATGATGTCACTGGCATCTAAACGTAGAGCAGAGGAGGAATAAATTATTTATGGAAATTACTAACTCTTCTATTAATCAAACGAGTCGTTCAAAGAAAGAGAAAGCAACGATGGAATCGAAACTAATCCGTATGTACGTAGACTGTGAATGTCAAGAAGATAAAGAGAATGTATTCAACAAATATAATCTTCCCACCGTTTGATTCTATGCGTTTCAAGTTCACTGCGTCGATGCGTGTCGTGTTTATTAAATTTCTTGTAACGTTCTATAATCGCTGTAACTAAGGTTCGAATAAAGTATATTCGTCGTCACTTTTGCCGACGTAAACAGCAGTCGATACAACGATGATTTCCTTGAAAACAACACTTATACTCTTTATCCAATAAATTACTGAAGACTGGAAATGCTCGAGCTACGACGGGACGTCAATCAACACATGTATAATAATGCTTCTGTTGTATAATTTAATATTAACATTATAACACAAGTCTATATTTATACATACTTTTTTTTTTTATACATTTGTATACGTGTATATTTCTATAAATGCCTAATAATACCTATTTTACGTAGATGTAAACCCAACGCAATATGTACGCAGAGACCGAGGAGAATGTTTCAAGCCTTACGCATTGGTCCGTTAATTAACGCGACGCAATTAGCTTCTACCGTCCACGGGATACCGTGGAACACGGTTTTCCGGGTAGAACGATTCGAAAACGGCCGCATTGCGTCGAAACAAAGGGAGATACGTTCGCAGGAAAGCTCTACGTATATTCCGCCAGGCTTATACTCGTTACACGCTATCGTACGTACGCTTTTTTTTTTTTTTACAGTATATAAAACTAACTTACATGTATGGAACACTCAATTATACAACGCTATAAAACGTACAAGCTTGTACTCCGTCGAGATTTCCTAGACACTCATGTTCGCGACGTACCGTCTCGCTCGGAACGCGAGACGACCGTATCTATCTATCTAACTATCAACGAGGTGGTGTCGACGACACAACAACATCTGTTGTTCTCATTTCTGAAAAGTTTGTACTACGCTTAGGCCAGCCATTTCTGCTGTATGTGTATTTTGTGTACGTGTACATGTGTGTGTGTCCTATGACTGTAATGTGTGTGTGTGTGTGTTCGTCTGTACGCAAGGTGGCCGATGAAAGCATACGTGCTCGATCTTCTGAGAAACTATTCGAGAGATGTAAAACGAGGTTATCTTTTTTAATGGAAATTGCACGGCACGTGAGGGCAAATTTTCTAGCAGAAACCTATTCTTCAAGGGTCTCGCGGTTTGGCCTCTGAATGGAACTCTTTGTTTTCTTCTAGGTTGTTGGACCCCTTTTTTTTTTTTTTAAAGTAGAATTGGAAAGTAACCGTAGAACTACCGTTCCAGTCAGAAATATCAGATTGAAGATTTTGCTTTTCAACAGTCGAACTATCGACGCGGTTGGAATGTCGGATTCAAGACTTCGTAACGGTACAACGAAATGTCGTTTCCACTAAGAATTTGCCCCTGCTACATAATCGTTACAACAAATTTTTGCTTGTATCTTTAATAGTTACCTAGACGATCAAGCATTAGGTCGGCGCAAAAGATTCGCGCCCGATTTCGTATTAAAATACAATAAGGAATCAGGCACGAGTTATTCGCGCCGACATAATGTTAAAGTACTTCAAAGATCTCGCACTTCCGACGTTGTTTACTATCGTGAAAAGTGACCGAGATACTCGAGGTGCTCGAACCTATCCTTGCACCAGGCACGCTGCACGCGTGTGACGTATATTACGTATGTACATGAAACACGTTAGTCCTTTTGTCCCGAGATTTTACGAACGTACGCCGAGTGTTCCTCATTATTGTCGTAACTAGAAGTATATCAGACTTCTCGTTGAAAAACGAAAGGGCATTGGTTTTCCGAGAGGGTGAACTAATTGCGCGGGTAAAGGCTTGCGTTCACGAAAGAAGAAACAAAAATGAAAGGTTGTATTTCCGAAAACCTCGATGCTTCGAATTTGGCTGAAATTGAATAGGTATTCTCTTCTTTGACAAACACGGTAATTGCGAGTAGAATCTTTGGCGTCTCGAAGTTCGAATCCTTATGTTACCGACACAGTCATAAACCGCGGTCTATTAAATATGTGTATTCTACAGAGTAATCGAATGTCCCGAAGAGCCTAATCGAAGCTTCTAACTTCGGTCATTCCAATTTCTGCCACTTGAGGGACGTTTCATATTCCTTCGAACCAATGGAATGCCCAAGTGCTACGCGTTACACTGTACTGCGTCGGTAAGGTAGGAAGTGTCACTGAAACAGTATTTTCAAGATGACAAAAATCTTTTCCAAAATTATCACTTTCGTGGCAGAAAACCCAAACCTACAACATTTCAGTCAATTCGAATCACGAAAGTTTCTCGAAATTTAGCCAAGCAAAGAACTTTCTAAGGCTGATCTGCTGATTGAAATGCTTCGGCTATTCAAGAATCGGAGAAGCGCTAACAACGAAAAAGATAGAAGGAGAAAGAGGAGAGAGAGGGAGAAAAAGAATTCACGTTCAAGGACTATAAACCGTCCCGAAAAGCGGCCGGCCGTCGACCTCGATTCGCGCTCTATCATTTTCTCCGCTTCGATCGGTCAGTACACGCTTTTCATCGCGTCAACTAATTGTAAGGTGCGGTCTAAACGAGAGGCTCTCGCTCGCTGTTTCACCGACAAATCAGAAGCCTGGTCTGGCGCGACAGAGCCAAACCTAACCTAACATAGTGTTTTCGTATCGACGCACAACCATTTTCGAGAAAATTCTCTGATTCGTCGATGAATAGAGGAAAAGAGAAAAAGAGTAAAATAGAAAGAGAGAGAGAGAGAGAGAGAATTGTCGCGAATCGCTGGGCTCTTCGTGCTTGATGAGTGTGCTCTCTCCTAACGAGGACTCGAGGATTCTGCCCGATCGAGGATGGAATCACGCGTGCGTAGCTCTCGCAACGTTCCCGCTCAGCGAGGGCTACTCCTCGGCCTCCATCATCTTCAGCATCCTAACCACCTGGGCGTGCTCCTCGAGCAACCTCGCGAACTCTCCTCTTCTGGTCTCTGCCTCGACCTGCATTTGCTTGATCCTCTCTCTGGGCCCTACGGGACTGTCCATCGGGGTCTGCGTCGACGAGTTCTTCGAGCTGCTCTCGTTCGACAAACCGTCCATGTCCGAGTTCTCGCTCGATATCGAGTGCGAGTCCACGTCGTCCACGATCAGGCTGCAAAAAGTAAAAACGTTCGATTTTCATTCTTATTGATTTCAATGCACCGAGCGTGCGCGCGCGCGCGCACGTTAATTTAACGGTACATTGTGCTTTCCGTCGCTGCCGTGACATCTCGATAGGCGATCGATCGATATTCTCGAAATTACAAATAAGAAGCAGAGTTCAATAAAAATATTGAATTTCTACTGTGAAGATACTGTGATAGCTCGGGTGTGTCGATTAAAGAAGTTAGGTTAGCAGTTCGTTGACAGGGCTGCGTCCACGATCGCAGAAGTTAGGTTAGTTTAATTTACTGTCGAAAATTGGGCATTGTGCACGCAACGAGCTGGCAGAGGAGTCTTCTTTGTAACTTGTCGATAGCGTTGAAATAAAAAGCCTGGCACAGGTCACTCGACCGGCACTGCTAGGTTTAGCGTCGGTCGATAACGAAGCTATAGAATTTCACTTTGCTTGTGCAGAAACGAACGAAGTGCATGTTTAGCCAATTTCGTTTGGAATTTTCGTCACGTTCGACTCGACGTTATAGGGCAACGGGTTAAACACGTGGTGCGAACGTTGTTCGAAGCCGCTGGCAAGACGGTATTTTATTAATAGCATCGCGTACATCTTTTTGAAAACGTGAAAAAATTGTGAAAAGTGACAAGCGACAGGCGTCGGGGATCGAACTCGAACGGGTTCTCGACTCGCGGCCCTCGAATCGAACCAGATTCGGATTTCCCAGTAGGGAGGACGGCAATTTTCGTAGCTGGTCCGAACTATCGACGTTCCGCCCTGCAGCATTGTAGTCGTAACAATTGTCGCTTGCGTCAATGTTACGTCATTGGTACTGAAGCACGTAGCCCCAGACAATGGATAACGGATCGAGTGTACGTACGATTTTTCGCGGTCGTTTCGGTCAAGATACTCGCACTTGCCCTTTAGCTTCGAACGCGTCGTTCGAGGGGGTGCGAGAGAGCGCCGAGGGCCAGAGCGAGACGGAAAAGAGGACACTCGAAAATTCGGAAGTCTCTTGCGTCACGGCTCGCGACCATAATCGTTCGAGCTGTGCTCCTCGTGATACGGCGCAGTGTCCCGACATATATATATATATATATTACCAGCCAACCGGGCAAAACTATCCTTCGTTTTTACGCGTTTTAACTTGAAATTTAACCCTTTGCACTCGAAGGAATTCTACTCCAAAATTGAAACAATATTTTTATCTATAACAGCACCACTGTAGATAGTTAATTTCCTTTCGTTCATACAAAATTAATTACAATGACTCGTACTTAGGACTTCAACATTTTAATCGTTTTCTCAACTGCAAACTTAGCGATGTAAAAGTTGTTTAACCCCTTGGGTACATTTGACGTCTGAGACACGTCATTCACTTTTTTCCCCTAAGAGCGGATGACGTGTCTAAGACGTCAAACCAAAAATTAAACTTTGAATTTATTTCATTTAGCTTTATTTTGTTGTTATTAATTTATTTTTGTTTTGCAATTCTAATTAGTTGAAGACATCCTAATACTACATATGTCACCAATATTTTAGAAATAAATACATTCTTACGTAAAATGTACTGCCTTTACATACTACTCCAAGCAACCAAAAATTATTTCCGTTCCACATGCAAATATTTTCTCAAATAAATCCGTACCCAAGGGGTTAAATAATAGTACGGCAGATTTTAGGGTCGCCTTAGAGACGCCATTCGAGTGCAAACGGTTAATATCAATTTTTTCACGTTTCTGCCACCGTTTCTGCACGAATATTTTACACATTTTATTTTCTGGGAAATTATTGCACCTTCTGCATTTTGTTTTTAGGATTTTGTTTTCTCATGGACTGTGTTTTGGATTTTTATGATATCTTTTGTATCAGGATAAAGAATTGTCTAGTTGGCTAACACGTTGACTGCCAAATCGAAATGAGATGTTGAATAAAATAAAATGTATAATGTAAAATACTCCTGCCATCTTCTTGCACTTTCTAGATCACCATCAGCTTTGATGCAATGAATATGTCAACGTTAAAATTCATTTAGAAACGATATAAATAATTCCGTCAGCTATATGTGGGTGACATGGCAGTCAAAGTGTTAATTGGACTTGTTCTTCGTCCTAGTTTTTATGAGATCAAATAATTGCAAGTAATGTGGTAAGGTATTTTAAAGTTTTCGTCTACGAATGGGTAAAATCCGAAACGTAGGTTCTCGCGAGAATCAGCCCTTATACTTTCTGACGAGATTTTTGGGTTTCCTCCAGATGGCTCGCGTCATTCGACGATTCTTATCCACGTGCAACCTGCAACTTATTGCGAGTGACCTTCGAGAGAGCGCGTCCGTTATTCGTGAGCCAGACCGAATTGATAGCGCATCAGGATGATCATATAATCTGAGAATATCGACTGGCGCCCACGCAAACTTTTCCGCGGAAGCAGATTACAGAAAGGTCGTATTGGAAATTTACTCCCACGAAAATTCTGGAAATAACAGACTTCTCTGCGCGCGATTTGCTGCCGCGTTGCACCGTTGCACCGTTGCACGCGTTTCGATCACGGTGCAACGAGCTATTGCACCTATTCGGCAATTACTTCGATTTTCTCTTCGGCAAATAACGTTTTCCAAATCAAAATTTGGAATCGTGTTCACCGAGAGTTTTTTACAGGGATTTTTCAAAAAATTGCATTTCAGCGAAAAAAGCAAGTCTTCAAGTCATTCCAAGTAACTTTTTCCTTTGCGAAAATGTTCTCCGCGCCTTCGTTCAGCAATTATCAACGAAAGACGCGGACCAATCAGCGCGGCGTTGACATTAGTCGGCGCGGCACTCGTTCGCAGTACGCGCGCTCTGATTGGTCCACGTTTTTCGTTAATAACTCGAAAACGAAGCGTCAGATCGCAAATTGGCAAAGGAAAATGTTGCTTAGAATCACCTGGGGAATATACACAGTGAGTCCAAAAAGTATTCTACTACTTTTTTGAAAGGTGCTATTCCATTTCGAACAAAATGCTTTGACTATATTAGAAAATTATTAAATAATCGCCGGTAGACAATATGCCGAATGGCAGTCGATAGTCTGTCGATATCTATCGATATTACGAACTAGTGAGCGATGGGTTTCGACAGCGACGATCATCGATAATTATCGATAGTGTCGGCGACGGTTCCGTAGCACTACTCTTCTACGTTTCTCGTTTCGTTATACGGGTCTTTTTATCTCCACGACGCCTTTCCGTCGTGAAATAATTCCGGTTCGAGTTTCGAACGGTTCGGGGACGAAAATTGGTTGGTTCGTACCTGAATGCGCCGTAGATTTCCCTCCCCGACGTCATCTTGGAAGTGCAACGTCAGCTGACGGACCTGGAACAGAGAATTTGTTTCAATGGGACACCCTCGAAACGAATTTCTAGATTGCTGCGGACGCGGTCTCCCGTCGCTGCTTTTTTTCGATTTTCAAAGAAGTGCAATTAGCAGATTGCGAATTTTTCTGCGAGAATCGTTAATTTCAAACTACGGGACACCGTGTAGACGATTATTAACAAGCTGTACACAATACTGCAATATTTTTAAATTCCTCAAATGATTTTGCCGATTGTTGCAGTCCAGCAATTATCATTTATTTCGGATCTGTAATTTCCAAGATAAATGTCCGAGAATTTTCTAAAGAAACGTAAAATATGTTTGCCGTTGTATTCGGGAAAGTTTAAAGGTATTCCCAGCGATTATTCTTCGGAGTCTAGAGACTCTAACGAAATTAGGTTCCCATTTCTTTTTTACAAGCCGAGAGTCCGAAGAGAGCCGAGAACAATGGCCGCGAAAGTATGCGGCCATTGTGAAAGTTTAAAAGTTTAAACGATGTAACTTTTCAGCTTCGCTAAGAAACTTGCGTTTGTTTCCCCATTTTTTTCTTCACGTCCCGGCATTGTCAAGGATTTTCCTTAGTTTCCGAACTTTTCGGTCTTTTTTCCTCTTTTTTCGCGGAGACAAAAACCTGGCCCGCAAGCAAAGGATCCGCTTTGTGCATTTTAGAGAGCGATTTTTGCGAGGGCGCGCTTTTCGCTCGACGATCAAGCGTAAAAAAAGAAATTACAGAGTTCGCATTTTTTTTCTCCATCCCCTGACCGAACACGAGCCCTTAATTACGTTATCGAAAGGAAGGTAGAAGAGTTCGGAAAGTTGCAGCGTGTATCCGAGCGGAGATTAATTTGTCATCTTTCGTGTAGAAAATTTAGACCGCGTAGAATTATCAAAGATTTTCGCGAGTCTGAAATTTCGCATGCTTTCCAAAATTCTTGAGCTTCCAAGACTCGCGAGACTGTGAAGATTCGCGGATAGTTCGAAGATTTCCGAGAGTTCTAAGTTTCGAGTTATGTTGAAAGCGATTCGAACTTCTCGTCGCGGATACCGGACGGAAGCGATTCGGCGCGTTTTTCCGATCTCTGTTTGCAACTTTTGTGGGGTAATTGAAGCGAAAGGGTCGACGTTGAGTCTTGCGTTACGCAAAAAAATAAATCGATCCATTTTCGATCGGGAAATTGTGTCCCGAGATAGACCGAATCGATCGGAGGTCGGAACGCCAGGCGCAGAGAGCGAGGAAACGAAACCGCTATGAGGAAGTACGAAATAATCGTTATCGCGCATTATATCGAGCATGTGCA
>CM052097.1:21789394-21801516 GCA_028453745.1 Agapostemon virescens | reverse complement strand
GTAATCCTAACCTCTAATTCCTCTTCTCTGAAACTTAGAGAACTTTTAATGATGCAAATTGTCTCTTATTCGAATCAAATAAATCCTTCATTTATTAACGAATATAAAACTACGTTGTCTTTAATCATTTATTTTGGAGAAATGAATAATGTTTAACATTTCTTTTCCAACTTTACCTGCAGTTGGAGGAAAGAGTAACTTTAAATAATTAGGGCAGCAAATGTTGTAATCCTAACCTCTAATTCCTCTTCTCTGAAACTTAGAGAACTTTTAATGATGCAAATTGTCTCTTATTCGAATCAAATAAATCCTTCATTTATTAACGAATATAAAACTACGTTGTCTTTAATCAATTATTTTGGAGAAATGAATAATGTTTAACATTTCTTTTCCAACTTTACTTGCAGTTGGAGGAAAGAGTAACTTTAAATAATTAGGGCAGCAAAGGTTGTGATTCTAACCTCTAATTCCTCTTCTCTGAAACTTAGAGAACTTTTAATGATTCAAAGTGTCTCTTATTCGAATAAAATAAATCCTTCATTTATTAACGAATATAAAACTACGTTGTCTTTAATAATTTATTATGGAGAAATGAAAAATGTTTAACATTTTTTTTTTACCTGTAATTGCAGGAAAGAATAACTTTAAATAATCAGGGCAGCTAAGGTTTGTTATCCTAACCTCAAATTCCCCGTTTCAAAATTTAGAAAACAATGACTATACAATATACCACTCTGCAGTAGCGGGGAAAATACTATAGCAGTTATACTGTAGATACTCGAGCATTTAACGCGACTTCACGCTACCGTTTCCGTATAAACCGGTTTTCCAACAGTCCGATGATTTGTCGACGACTGAAAAGATGTTGGACATTTTTGTTGCTGCCCGACAGCATCGAAGAAAGCATTGAACATTGAAAATCCGGTTTCTCTGTCTCCAGGAAAACCATATCATGGTTTCCGTCGTCGGAGAATGGGGTTTATGAAAGCTTTCCCTCCTTCCTTGCTCTACGTTGTTGTTTATCTTTCCGCTACGATGTAATGAACCTTTTGCAACCAGGTCACGGACTTTTCCTACCTTACAGGAGAAGCCCTGCATCATGGGAGAACGCTGGGAGAGAAGAAACTTCATATATTTTCTTCCGAGACGTCCCTCGTGAATCTTTTCCACCGGAAACTTAACGCCATCGGCCAGATGAAAGCATCCTCTGTACAGGGTGTTCCGTAAAGTTTCAAGAAACTTGACGCGGCGGATGCACGAGACCATTCTGAGCAACATTTTCCTTTGTCGGATCGCGATACGATGCCTCGTTTTCGAGATATTAGCATCTATGTGTTACTACGCATTGGTTCGAGGCGCCACGCACTCCTAACCCGGCCGCCATTTCTCCCGAGACTGACGTCACGCTGCATACGTCACCGCGCGACGCGCTCTGATTGGCTCGTCTTTTTCGTTAATAACTCGAAAACGGAACGTCGAATCGCGAAACGGTAAAGGAAAATCTTGTTCAGAATCGCCTCGGGAATCTCTTGTCTTAAATTTATTTATGGGACACCCTGTGTACACGCGTTCTAGTATCCTCAGGAATGATATACTTTACAATATGCCCAGCAGGTGACAAAGAGTCTTTTTTAAATATTTCTTAATCTTCATCTCCTGCTTAATTTAATTCGACAGTTGTTTTAACGCTTCTGTAAACTTTTTAACTTTTTAACTCTGTAAACGTTTTAATTTCATTCATCAATTTTAACAATAATGTTTCTTTTTTACTGTTATACTTTTTTCTTTAAATACAAAATAATGACACTTTATGAACAATTCCGTCGGAGAATTGCACAACTATTTTTACTCTACTGATATATCCTAATGTTTTAATCTTAACTATGTATTATTACGTTTTTGAACCTCTTTGTGCAATTAGTTGCACTTCAGCCGGAGGCTAATTTAATCATATTTAGCAATTACATGTGTCTGAATGCAACAATTGGAAAGCTAATTATTCCAAAATTGTTCCACAGTTATTTCCAGCGGCGTTCGGGTGGATGGAAGCCGGGTAAAAGAGGAACAATACATAATTCTGTTTCTGCGATGTCTCTGGACCGGAAGACACATCCCGGAAACGGAAGAAAGTTCGAGAAAGTTAAACCAAAGGAACCCCGGGCTATGCTGTTCAATGAGACGTCAAGATATCCTCGGAGAATAATATGAAACTAGTATAATAATTCTATAGTAGGAGGGAGAGAAGATGAGGTCGTTGTTTCGAGAAGAATATTTCCTTATTCGCAGATCCGGGGAATAATTTTTTATAATTTACAAATACGACAGAAAGTTTAAGTTCTCGCGGGAATATAATCGCGAGGAGTCTCCGGAGAAAAATCCATTTTGCCAGAGAGAGAATTCTCTCCTCTCTCTCTCTCCACTGCTTGGTCTCGAACCCTGGCTTTCCGCGTTGAAAGCAGGAACTCTGCCCACGAAGCCATAGAGACTTCTTACTTTGCTAACTTCAGCTATTCCTACAATTGTTATCTCTTCCGATCTGAATTTAGTCTCGTAACAGACTGAGATACAACACATCTGTTCTTCCCAACATCCTTGCACCGAGTTCCTCCATAATTGCAGCCATACTTTCTGCACTCGGCTCTAATTATTAATAAATAAACAAAGAGACAATATATTCGTAGGGCATGATCGTTTTCTGTCTTGTTCAATTTTTACAATTAGATTTTAGCACCGAATTCCTTCATAATTGCAACCACGCTTTTTGCATTCGGCTCTAATTATTAATAAATAAACAAAGAGACAATATATGAGGAAGGCATGATCGTTTTCTGTCTTGGTCAATTGTTATAATTAGATCTTTGCATCGAATTCCTTCATAATTGCTGCCATACTTTTTGCACTCGGCTTTAATTATTAATAAATAAACAAAGAGACAATATATGAGTAAGGTACGATCGTTTTCTGTCTTGCTCAATTGTTACTATTAGATCTTTGCACTGAGTTCCTTTATAATTGCAACCACGCTTTTTGCACTCGGCTCTAATTATTAATAAATTAAAAAAGTGACAATATATTCTTAGAGCATGATCATTTTTTAACATGTTCGTTTGTTACAATTGAACTGTGAATTTTTATGCAAAATTGTTCTATATCCATCTCAAGGAAATAGGAACCCCAAATGCAATGTTCGTTCATGCTTTAATTATTTCTCTAGCTTGAAAATAATATATTGATTTTCTTGAATTTGTTTAATGTAACACAGGTGGGAGTACATTTTGAAATTGACAGTGGAAAACCCCTCTGTATATTTCCATAATTGTATTTGACATTTCGCAGGCTACAAGCAATGCGGTATCTGTTCTATAAGTGTCGCTTAGTGGATCGGAAGTTACTACAGTTACGGAGAAAACACTGTCAAACAGTTGGAGATGTTAAAATTGACACTGAAGCTAATCACGTTTCTAGAACAATCCTCTTGCTTCTCAAGCACCATCCTCACCTAAATTCGATATACTACAAACAAAACAATACCTGCTCTATAACTGTCGCTCGGAGGACCGTAAACTACTACATTTACGGAGAAAACACTGTCAAACGGTTGGAGATGTTAAAATTGACACTGAAGCTAATCATGTTTCTAGAACAATCCTCTTGCTTTTCAAGCACCATCCTCACCTAAATTCGATATACTACAAACAAAGCAATACCTGCTCTATAATTGTCGCTCGGTGGACCGTAAGCTACTACAGTTACGGAGAAAACACTGTCAAACGGTTGCAGCTTTTAAAATTGACACTGCAGTAATCACATTTCAAGAACAACCCTCTTGCTTCTCAAGCGCCATCCTCATCTAAATTCGATATACTACAAACAAAGCAATACCTGCTCTATAACTGTCGCTCGGAGGACCGTAAACTACTACACTTACGGAGAAAACACTGTCAAACGGTTGCAGCTTTTAAAATTGACACTGAAGCGATTTCTAGAACAACCCTCTTGCTTCTGAAGCGCCATCCTCGTCTGCATTCGGCACGCTGCGAAGAGTGCAGCATTTCTTCTATAACTGTCGCTCGGGGGGGTTCCGAGGATTCAACGGTTGCCGAGAGAACACTGCAAACGCCGGTAATCGGTCTGTGAGATTAAACCGATGCACCGAGCGGCATCAGCAGACGGTGCATACGGTGCATTCAGCTCGCAGAAATTTTCTCGAAGATTCCTCGGAGTTACGATTTCCAAGGGGAAGCTTAATCCCCGATGAAACCGGATGGGAGGCTGCTAGGGTAAACGTACCGGCAGCCAGGAGCCGCGTTCAGAGTTCGTCGGTTTCTTCTTTGGCCGAATAAAATAATGGCACGGAACGGAAAGGAAAAAAGAAAACGAGACGCGGCAGGGTTGTTTCGCGTTGTTGGATGCAACCCCTCCGCACATCCGCGGCTGGGGTTGCTCCCCGGCGGCTGTTTCGCGTTTTACGGGGCGCTTTTAATAATTCCGTCTGCCCCGAATGGGACACGCAGTCGCGCAAATTGGCCCCATCTTTCCGGACGTGACGTCATGACAAAATGCCGGATCCGACGAGTCGCCTATCCTCGGCGTTGCTCCATTATCGCCGCAGCCGGCTGTTCCAGGAAATGACAGCCGCTCTTATTTTCCGGGAACCGCGCGGATAATCACGTCGGAGCGATTGCGGCCACTGGGGATACGTTTCCGGTCTTTTAAGGGAGCTGGAGGATGCCGGGTAATGGCCACTGGCCCGCCAGGGCACCCCGTATCGAAACCACCGTGTCTTCAATTCAATACCGATTCCTTTTAATCATCCTCGATACTGGATTATTCGAAAATATTTTTACTTTGAAACTGGACCTTCTTCTTTGCCGGAAGTACTTGAAAATCTGATTTTTTTTAGCCTTAGTAAAGCATAACAATTTATGCAAATATTTTAGGTTGACTGTCGCAGACGCGTCAACCCTCGAATTTGGAAAAATTAATAATTGTTTGTCGAGCATGGGTTAATATTTTTTTTTATTTTTCTAGAGAACGTTGAGATGATGCCACTGCATAAAAATATATGACTCCGTTAAGAAATAAAAGCGAAGTCGAGTTAGAAGCGCTTTTAAACTTCCTGCGAGACTACTGCACTCACAAAAACAAGTCTTCGCCGCCATGTTGCAATCCCTCGTACACCGTACAGCTTTTGCTAATAAAGTTTTCCTTTTTTCGTCTGCAAAATAAGATGTTTTCAGGAGATAAAATTAAACTCCTGAAGGAAATGCCGGCGCTTACGGTGGACGTAAATTTTTCGATTATTATTCGAGGAAATTTTGTTAACGAGCTTAATTAGTAACAATTTTCGTGGAAAGAGATTTCGAAGTACCGGCGCTGCGAGAGTAATCGTAAATCTGCGGATTAAGGGTTGATCCACTTCCCGAAGATCAGCATTTCAAAGTTAGCCTGTAAATTGTTGAACGCGAAGAGAATGGACATTTCCAAGCAGATTATTTAAATTGGAATTAAACGCGCGTCGCCGGGAAATCTTTTACCACTCCTACCCCCTCCCCTGCCAAACCGTGGTACGCTCCTGGAAATCTGGATGATTTTATGCAATTTTTAACGAACTGTTACCGTGTTTCGACGTCGCTTAATCCCGCGGACTTCCCTTTCCGCAGATCGGCATTTTCCAACGGTAAAATATTTTAATATGTACCCCTCGATTCTTTCCTCCCCCACTACCCTCTCCGTCAGCTTATCTGATAATTGGGGAGATCATTAGCGCGATTCTTGCTCCCGAGGGGAATTGCGATTACCGGACCTGCTCATTTTTGCCAATTACCGGCGTAAATAAATGTTTATCCGTGACGTCGGCGAACGTTCGAGCACTTCGGAATTGTTATGACGTCGCGATTCGTTAACCGTCGTCGATCTAATAATTATGGCACTGACACTGCCACCTGACAGAAGCTCAGTCGTAAATTTCCAAATGGCAATGGCTTAAATCAATTAAATCAATGTTCATAAAATTTCCTCCATGGAACAGCTGTCTTTGACAGCTTCGAAATAAATCTATATCGACTGTCTCGCTTCGCGGAGAACATAACGAGAAAATTCATTCTCACAAATGGACGACAGATCTTTATAAATAAAATAATGAAAATTGTTTATATGGTTGGACATTTATTTCTTGTTCTAATAATTTTGTTGTTGCAGGAAATACAGTGTCATGGTGCTTTTAAATTCATTGGATGCCTGTGAGAAACGTTGTACCGTGATAACTGCTCGAATAACTACAGGATAACTGGCACAGTGTTAGCCACTCTTGCAAGTGCACGATAAGTACGACTACTGGTATACAAGCTGCTCGAGTACATTCGCAACCTGCATGAATATGATTCTTGATGAAAGTACACGATAAGTGCAACCACCAGGCGACAGACTATGTAAGTACAACCATAGTATCATCATTGTTATAAATACGATTATTGGTACACAACCTGCACGAATATAGCCTTAGTATTATTATTGATACAAGTACACGGTAAGTGCTGCCACTGGTAAGCACATCTACAGTATTATCTTCACTATAATTCCAACCATTATACCAGTATACAACCTGCATAAACACATCTTTACTATTACTCTTGATATAAATGCACGATAAGTGCAACCACTAGACGACAGACTACGTAAGTACAACCACAGCGTCATAATTCTAATAAATACAATTATTGGTGCACAACCTGCACGAATACAGCCTTAGTATTATCCTCGATACAAGTACACGATAAGTGCAATCGCTTCTACCCAAGCCGCATAAGTATAGTACACAGTATCTGTATCTCGTTCCATAGCCTACAGATTAAATGCAACGTTCGGAACCCGAAGTGTTGCACTTAACGCGACAAGCACGTTTTCATCCGGAAGCTTGGAATTAAATTGTAAAGCGAACGATTAAATCATCGGCCACGGTCGTTTCAGTGTTAATTGCAGCGGCAAGTGATCTCGTCGCAGCTGAACGTTCAGTGAAACGATTCAACCGCCCCCATTGGGCGTGTTCCTAACCGTTGCGGAAGAGTGAACGGAGGACGAAAGGATAGAGAGGAGGCGGGGAAAGTGCAGTGTTTACGTTGCGCATCGGTTACCAAAGTCGAATCTTTTTAAAAGTGACGGAAGGACCAGGGCGCTGCGTTTGTCGTCGGTCGTTTACCTCGTTACGAGGTTCGCGCGGCTTTAAATGTCAAGAGGCAGCAGACTCGCAGGTAGTCTGTACACTCGTCGCCATTTCTAGACCAACTACCCACCCCACGCCTCCAACCCTCCACGGTTCGTCTTTCAACAGTTTTCCCGTCAGTTTTCCAGTTTTCCCGTGTTTTCGCGCGTTTAGGAACCACTCTTTTTCGTCTCTGACGTTTCTGCCGAGCCAGCCACCGAAATTACCGACGTCCTTGCACTTTTCCAGACTCGTACCGCGACATCGCGAGCCTCGCCAAGTCTGCATTATTTATTCTATTATTTCGTGTTTCCGTTTAATTGTACCTGCCCAATTGTCTCCGTCCCGTAGCCGGCTCGAATTTTAATTTCGCGCATTCGTGCTCTTCGTTTCCACAGACTGGTCTGAGCTCGAAGAAATTCGAATGACAGATTCCCGAGGCGATTTCGAGCAACATTTTCCTTTGCCGGATCGCGATCCGACGCTTCGTTCGCGAGTTATCGTAGAATATGTGTTACCGTATAGACGCTGCTACTAGCCCGGCCGCCATTTTGCCCGAGACTCGCCGCCATGTTGCTATGCGTCATCACGCACCGTGCTCTGATTGGTACACGTTTTTCGTTCGTAACTCGAGAACGGAACGTCGGATCGCGAAATGGCAAAGGAAAATTATGTTCAGAATCACTTCAGGAATCTTTCTGAATTATGTGGGACACTTTGTACTACTGCGATCTGATTGGTCCGAGGTTTTCCGTCATTAACTCGAGAACGGAGCGTCGGATCGCGAAATAGCAAAGGGAAATGTTATTTAGAAACGTTGTGTTTCTCTAAAAAATTTTATACTTCGTAGAGGGGTTTCGCCAGCCCCGCAAGGTTCTTCCGGAGACGTAAATAGTCGCGTTCGATTTCCAATGATTTTCTGCGGTAGTAATAGGAAGATCGTTGTCGAACGAGCAGTGTCAGCTTCTCGATTATGTCACGTCTCCGCTCAAGGATAGAAAGAACATCGTTCATCGCATTCCGCAGTCGCGCGCGCCGATTTGGTTTTTGCGTTCCGATCGCGTCGCGACCTTCCTGTTAAACGCATCTTGCGTTTCGCGGCTGGTAACCGAACAACGTCGTATCCATTATTTATTGCGTGGCTCGCATTGCACGTTGCGGTGTTGGGTTTCCTCAAGGCCCACCTCCTCGCGGATCCTAACGCGTTTCCGCGTAATCCTGGATCTTTGGGAGTTTCTCGCATTCCTCTTGGAGTCAAACGAATTTCGGATGAAAATTATTATGTTGATCGTTAACATAAATCTTCTTTACTTTCGTTTCTTAATGTTAACGCGAGGTTGTAATATTTTGTAAGAGCAACGAGAACGCGTCTGTTTTAGTTTTTAGATTCTAGATTTTATCTAGATAGATTGTATTTTAATTTTCCTTGACTAGGAAGATTGCTCTGGTTATTCTGAGAAACTTTTCCCTTTGCGAAAATATTCTCCGAAGCTCCGTTAGCGAGTTATTCAGGAACAACGCGGGCCAATCGCGGCGCAGCGCAACCGTAGTGGGCGGAGTCTAGACACTCGCTCTAGGCGCGCTTCGATTGATCCGGGTTTTTCGTTGATAACTTTGTAACGAAGCTACGCAGAAGATTTTCGCAAAGGAAAAAGTTATTGCAAATAAATCGGAGAATCGTATTCTGCAATCGATTTCAACGATTTTCGGACACCTTGTGGATTGCCACGGAAATAAATGTGACGAACAATTCTACAATTCTACAATTGCAGTATTTCAGAATGTTTTCGGCCTCCGGTTGCGCCATAATAAAAATGCAACAAGTAACGTAGATCTAAATGAACAAACGTAAGAATTAGCCTTTAATCAAACTAGCTCTTGGAAACGAATGTTGTTTCCTTTTGAAAGAGGGTTAATTAAATACAACGCGGAACTCTTAACTGTTGCCAGACACGGAGAAACAAAGTTAAACATTTGAACAACTTAACAAGCACCGGAATAAACGAACATCGAATAATGCCGGCATTAAAAAGTAAGAGTCCGCCTTTAATTAAACGAGTCCCCGAAACGAATGTTATTTCCTAGCGAAGGAGGCTTTGCCAAACGCAACGCGGGACTTTGAATTGTTGCTAAACACACGGTCTCGTGAATTTTAAAACCGGCGAACGCGGCATTAATCGCATAAATCCAGTGAAATGGAGCACGCGTCCCGTAATTATAAGCCGGACGGTTCCGCCGCTATATCGAAGAAGGTTTTAGAGCCAATTGTTGGTCGCAGCTGCGCATTGTGCGCATTAAATATCCATACACCGCGAACTGGTGTTAAGGGGTAATCATTGCGCAAGTACGATGTACTACGATAATAGCGCAATTATCGTAGAACGACTTTAATGGCATTCTAAACGCGCGATAATGACTCGGTTTCGTTTGAAAGACCGGCGAATTAACAGGATTCGGTTCGTTTCTCTCAATTAAAAATCCAATTTTCTCGGCTCTCTGTGTGTATATATATATATATATATACTTATACTTTTTTTTTGTTATTAATAACGCCGAGAGTGCGAAGGCGGAGCGACGCTTTCCCAGGGACACGACACCACGGATAAATGCTCGCCCGAGCCGCGGGTTTAATTAGAAAACCTCGAAACGCAGTTGCACAAACATTAACAAACTTTAAACACCGCGACGATGGCGGCGGCTGCGGCGGCGCCCAAAATCCCTCGAGTAAGTGGGACTCCGAGGCGAGAGCACACACACACACAAACACACATGCGGTTCGACCCGCAAAGTGTCCGTTAATTGCGGTCCTTTATCAACAACCGCCGTTAATCGCCGACAATCGCCGCCGCTTGTCAGTCGACGCTGACTTGCCGTGAAAAGCGCGGGGCACCCGCAGCGGTAAGGATCGACGATTAGGCACGCCATTTTGTTGGAGATTTTAGGACTTTATTGGTTTCTGGGATTGTAGGAGATATTGGGTATACTGTAAGGTTAGAACAGTGTTCGATGGGGAGAGTACTGGGTTTGCGACTTTTTCTGGGCAAAGTCTGAAAAGGTTTGCCTGGGAGTCGTTTAATCTCCCAGCAGCTATCTAAGTTCGTCTGTGATTGACTTTATTCCCAGAGGCTCATCAATTTTGCAATGGTTTTGTTCTCGCCATTTGTAACTGTAGTAGCTATAGGATTTTGCATTAGGTTTGTGTACGAAGTTTAAATCTTCTGGGGTTTTCCATTTTGCAGCGATTTTGTGTATGCTTGACTCGATTTATAAGAGATCCTCAATTCTGTGATGGTTTCGTCTAAGCTTGATTTTAATCCTAGAAGATTGACGATTAGGTACGCCATTTTGTTGGAGATTTTAGGATTTTAGTGGTTTCTAGGATTGTAGGAGATATTGGGTATATTGTAAGGTTAGAGCAGTGTTCGATGGGGAGAGTACTGGGTTTGCGAATTTCTCTGGGCGAAGTCTGAAAAGGTTTGTTTGAGAGTGATTGACTTCATTCCTAGAGGCTCATAAATTTTGCAATGGTTTTGTTCTCGCAATTTGTAACCCTAGTAGCTATAGGATTTTGCATTAGGTTTGTTTACGAAGTTTAAATCTTTTGGGGCTCTCCATTTTGCAGCGGTTTATAGGGGACACTTAATTCTGCAGTGGTTTCGTTTAAGCTTGACTCTCATCCTAGAAAATCTACAATTAGATACGCCATTTTATTGAAGATTCTAGTTGATATTGGTTATACTGTAAGATTAGAGCAGTGTTCCCCGGGGAGAGTACTGGGTTAGGTTTGCGACTTTCTCTGGGCAAAGTCTGAAAAGGTTTGTTTGAGAATCATCTAATCTCCCAGGGGCTATCTAAGTTCGTCTGTGATTGACTTCATTCTTAGAGGTTCAATTTTTCAGTGGTTTTGTTCTCGCCATTTGTAACTGTAGTAGCTACAGAATTTTGCATAAGGTTTGTTTACGAAGTTTAAATCTTCAGGGGATCTCCATTTTGCAGCGACTTTGCGTACGCTTGACTCGATTTATAGAGGATCCTCAATTCCACAGTGGCTTCCTCTAAGCTTGACTCTAATCCTAGAAGATCCCCAATTTCGCAGTGATCTAGTCTCTGCTTGATTCAATTTCTAAGGGCCCCCCAAATTTTGCAGTGGCTTCGTCTAAGCTTGTCTACATTTTTAGGGGTTTCCCTATTCCGCAGTGACTTCATCTAAGCTTGACTCTAATCCTAGAAGATGCCCAATTTCGCAGTGGCCTCGTCTCTGCTTGATTCAATTTATAAGGGCCCCCCAAATTTTGCAGTGGCTTCGCCTAAGCTTCACTCCATTTTTAGGAGTTTCCCTATTCCGCAGTGGCTTCGTCTAAGCTTGACTCTAATCCTAGATGATCCCCAATTTCGCACTGACCTAGTCTCTGCTTGATACAATTTCTAAGAGATCCCCAAATTTTGCAGTGGCTTCGTCTAAGCTTGACTCCATTTTTAGGGGTTTCCCTATTCCGCAGTGACTTTGTCTAAGCTTGACTCTAATCCTAGAAGATGCCCAATTTCGCAGTGGCCTCGTCTCTGCTTGGTTTCAATTCTAGGGGGTCCCCAATTTCGTACTAGCTTCGTCTAATCTTGCCTCCATTCCTAGAGTTTCCGCAATTTTGCAGTGGTCTAGTGTTTGCTTGACTCTAATCCTAGAGGATCCTCAATTTTGCAGTTGCCTCTTCTATGCTTGACGCTATTTCTAAAGACTCCCCAATTTCGTAGTGGTCTCACCACTTCCTTGATTCTGAACTAATTTTAATTTGCAGTGGAGTTGTCTTACTGGCTGAAGCCCCACTAGAAAAGGGGAGAAGAGAGAGAAAGAAAGAGAGGGAGAGAGAGAAAGAGAGAAAAGGAAAGAAGAAAAGAGGGAGAAAGAGAAAAAGATAGAGAGAAG
>CM052097.1:21709624-21720358 GCA_028453745.1 Agapostemon virescens | reverse complement strand
TGGTACTATTACACTACACTTAACTGGAGCAACTTAAACGTGAAAGACCAACTATACTCATTTAAATTGTGGAGGAAACTCAGAAATAAAATTTAACTTGCATTAAAGACATTTACACGAGACATTCTACAAAAGTCAAAAATCCTGCACCCACCAGTCATTCATAAGATCGTCAATAATCATCCTCGATGATCGAGCAGACTATAACGTTACTGTACAATTATGTATGCTTATTTTCTAGCGGAAGACATAACTCAATTGCTAAAGTGCTTGAAGATACTACGCCCTACGTCAAATATTTGATATTTACCTGCACGCGAAATGCTTTTTCCCCTACTTTATCTTCGTTCCTAAGAAAACCGGGACGTCAAGTACGGTTCTATCTACTGTCATCTCGGTGTAGAACAAGAGGATTCTAGTTCTCTGAATATTTAACAGCTGGAAGGCGGACAGCACAAGATAACCTCAAGCGAAGAGCGCGATAGTCGGTGCGCGGGTCTATAGTGAACCTTCCCTTCGAAATGTCCCATAAAATA
Organism: Agapostemon virescens; assembly: GCA_028453745.1. Taxonomy (NCBI): domain Eukaryota; kingdom Metazoa; phylum Arthropoda; class Insecta; order Hymenoptera; family Halictidae; genus Agapostemon; species Agapostemon virescens. The sequence continues at coordinate 21,719,822 of CM052097.1, read as the reverse complement.
AATTTCTTACGTGACAGTTTTAATTGTAGCCACCGTGAGCGATGATCCACAACCGTTACTATGTCTACGAAATTACAAAATAAATTTTTTACGACGCCGTACATTATTATGGACGGCGAACCATAAATTATAAGAATTAAACATAAAACTTTAAACATTAGCACACTTTCTCGTTATTCTGTCGCATTTCATATTTCACAGGCTATAGATTACTTATATAATAATAATAAACACAAATTAATTGTTCATTAAAGAATTTAGAAAAGTTGATACATGACGAATGCCACGCGATTCGATTCAATTTGCAAATTGCAGCTACTGTTTCACATTAAACTTTAAACATTAGCGCAGTTTCTCGTTATTATGTCGCATTTCATAGTTCATAGGCTACAGATTAATTATGCAATCATAATAAATAAAAATTAGTTGTTCATTAAACAATTTAGAAAGATTGATACATGACGAATGCCACGCGATTCGATTCAATTTCCAACCTGCAGCTACTGTTTCGCATTAAACTTTAAACATTAGCGCAGTTTCTCGTTATTATGTCGCATTTCATAGTTGATAGGCTGAAGATTAATTATACAATAATATATAATAATAATAATAAATACAAATTAATTATTCTTTGAACAATTTAAAAATGCTGATAGATGAAGAATACCATGCGATTCTAATCAACTTGCAACAAATTTCTTTTAGTGCATAATATGATCTTGAAATGTTAAACAGTAAAAAACTTTGAAACTGCATCTTCGATTTTTCTGAAAATTCGTGCAAACCATTGAGCATATGGTAATCTACAATCTAGCTATACTAGTTTCTCAGTATTGAAAGTATTAAATTATTTACGAAAATTGAAAATTGAAAAATTTCAAACAGTTGCCATTTTCGTAAACATTAACATATATGAAAATCCATGAACATATATGACAATCTATTTACCAATCATTGAACAATACATCTCCATTACATGGATGTATTGTATTATTATATTATCTCTATGTATTATATCATCTCCATCTTCTAACAACAAATATCTATTCCAGATATCCGAGTCCCACGCAGCAATGGCCGTCCCATCGATCGACACTCGGTGAAATTCAAACTTCAAAACCACGGAACAACTACGTCATATCGCCGAAACAAAAAACTCGCGATAGAAACCGAAGAGTCTCATCAACGCATCACCGGAAACCACGGAAAATTCTCCCCGATCAATCGATTCCCCGCGAAGGAAAAAGAGAAATTCAGAAAGTTCGCCGATTTTGAAAGGCACTCGGCAATTTTCCGCTTCCCTCCCCCCTCCTCGGCTGAAATCAATTTTCCCCGTGGAACAAATCGAAGGAACAACAAACAAAGTCCAAACGGCAGAGGATACAGGCAGAGCATCGGCAAAAGCGGAACTCGAGCCATTCTTCCAAAAAGAAAGAGTAGCTTGAAAGCACGAACAGCGAAGTATGCTCGAGTATTTTTCACGATTTGCTCGCTCGAGAGAGTGCAGCAGCGGCAGCCATTTAAACGGCGAGCTCATCTCGGCTCGCCGGGATTTACGAGCGGAAAGATCGATGGATCCTTTCGTCGATCGAACTTTCCCCGGGCTTTCGAGATCCCTTTCTCCTCCTCCCCCTCACTCTTCGGTCCTGGATCAAACGGTTTCGCGCAGGAAGCGTAACCGGGTCCCGCGGGCTCGCGGGACAGAAGTTGTCGCGAGGCGGCTAAACGCGCGCATCGATTACAAACTATCGGGCTGCCTGTCAGCGATAATTAAACCATAATTGATAACGTTACCGTGGGAACGTCGGCCGGCCGCGTCCCTGATAATTATACACGCCGTTCGTCCAATTGGAAACACGCGAATTCCGCGACTCGAAACAATTATTCGATTCGAAGTTTTGCGAACCCTCGCGACATCGTTCGTTTCTTTCTTTGGTAATTTGTTCTTTGCAAATTCGTTTTTTTGCTGAACGTGTCGTTGGAAGGACGTAACTTGGCATGATTGAATGGTTCGAGCATAAAGATGTCTGTCAAGATTACTGCTAAACTATTGTATATATGTAAAATTTATAATTATTGTATTTGTAAATTGTATAGGTATCAAATTTATAACTATTTTCTATGTATAAAGTTTTTAGCACATTGTATATACACATTGTGTAAATATAAAATTTATAATCACATTATTTATCAAGTATATATATATATATATATATATATATATATATATATATATATGTAATTTATAACTATTGAATATACAGATTGTATATATATGAAGTTTGTAACTATTATCTATATACATTATATATATATAAAATCTGTAACTATTGTTTATACAAATTTTATATATATGATATTTAAAATTCTTGTATTTAGAAATTGTATATATATATATATATATATATATATATATATATATATAAAATTTATAACTACTGTATATACACATTGGATATCTATAAAATTTATAAATTGTATACCTATAAAATTTATAAACTCCATATCTATAAAATTTATACATTGTGTATGTATAAAATTTATAAATTCTATATCTATGAAAATCACACATTATATATGTATAAAATTTACACATTGTATATGCATAAAATTTATAAATTCTATATGTGTAAAATTTACACATTGTATATGTATAATATTTATAAATTGTATAGACATGAAATTTACAACTATTGTATATACAAAATGTATATCTATAAAATTTATAAACTGTACATATATGGAATTTATAACTATTGTACATACAAATTGCATATCTATAAAATTTATAAAGTGTATATATATATATATATATTGCTATTGCCTATATAAATTGTATGATATATATAAATAATTAGACTCTGTTCAAATTCTACACCTCCAGTGTGATACGATGTTGCAAAACCAATAGGTATATATTGTTCATTGCAATATAAGATTGCATAAAGATGACTACTGACTCGATTCCCATCATTGCAACGTTATAACTTCAATAATTATAAGATAAATATAAAAAAAAGCATTGTATATAAAAATTGTATATCTATAAAATTTATGACTATTGTATCTGTAAATTGTATATCTATAAAATTGATAACTATTGTATCTATAAATTGTATTTATATAAAATTTCTAACTAATATGTATATAAATTGTATATCTATAAAATTGATAGCTAGTGTATCTATAAATTGTATTTATATAAAATTTCTAACTAATATGTATATAAATTGTATATGTATAAAATTTATTACTATTGCATTTATAAATTGTATTTATATAAAATTTATAGCTATTGTATTTATGAATTGTATTTATATAAAATTTATAACTTTGTATTTATAAATTCTATATACATATATATATTCTATATATATTCTATATATATATGTATAAATAAAATGTACGACTATTTATAATTATTGCATAAAAAATTAATAACATTAATATTACACTCTGTTTAGAATCTACATCTCTAATGTGACAAAATGTTGCAAACCACAAAGTTAATATTGTTTATTGCAACATAAGATTGCATAAAGAAATCTACTGACACGATACCCATGATCGCAATGTTCTACCTTCGATAATTATAAAATAAATAAAAAACGTATGGTGGATCGAATGTACCGAGAATCATTTGAAAGTAGTCGAGGTCGAATATAAGTCAGACAGGATGAATCGTCGCGGTTCCAAAGAGCCGCGAGTTTCCATCTCTGTCGATTTCTTCTTTTCCGAATGTTTCATCGGCGGAACGTAACCCGGGATAATTAAACGGCGTACAGGATATCCAGGAACCGTGGCAGCGGTTTGCTAATTAATCATCGTCACGTTGAAATTAATAAATCCACGTCGAACAACGATGCTCGCCGCCGGATCTATTTCTGAACAGCCCGGTCTACTCCCGCGACAGCCGCGAGACGATCGATCGATCCCGTGCTCGCGATTGACCGGAACCTAGCCTTTAACCTCCTTTCGAATTCGCAAACGTCCATTTTCGATTGGCTCGTTAAACCCAGGACAGAGAGCATCCCCATTCATATTTATGAAATTGATTTTTCTTTCCCTTCCAATTACTAGATTCTCTTTGTAATGGTTTTTGCAGGTAGAAGAAAATCGTTAGATACTGCACGGCTAGACAGCATGATTCCTGGGTTCATTTCGAGAAAGTTTTTCCTTTGCGGAAATGTCCTGCGACCCACCGTTCCCGACTTATTAACGAAACAGTAACAGAACGCAGGTATTCTACTGAGCGGTAGAGGTGTGCTCCTACCGTGCTCGAATCGTGAACAAGAAAAGCAACGCGGCTATTTCGTCAACGCTAAATCCTCGTCGAAATAATGAGTTCTAATATTTGTATAAATTAATGTAAAATAGTACGACTAGGCAAGACGATTCCTGGGTTCATTTCGAGAAAGTTTTTCCTTTGCGGAAATGTCCTACGACCCACCATTCCCGAGTTATTAACGAAGTAACAGAGCACAAATATTCTACTGAGCGGTAGAGGTGTGCTCGTACCGTGCTCGAATCGTGAACAAGAAAAGCAACGCGGCTATATCCTCACCTCTAGATTCACGAAAAATGGTAGGTTTCAATATTTTTAATTTACAATTACCGAGATTGTACAAATATATCCTTTCCGATATTTCTATAAATTAATATAAAATAATTAGCATAGTCAGCTGTAAATGCACTTGCTCTAGCAGAATAATTTTCCTGTAAAGCCGAGCAATAATTGAACTCGCGCTGACTGGAGACCCGGTTGCTCTCATATTAAATAATCCAATTGTTACAACAATCATATTGTTCACTCAAAACGCCGCTACTCTACCGAACGATAGCAATGTTTTCTCACAGTGCTCGAATCGTGAACAAATGAAAGCAGCAGCTAATTCTTTGAACAAAATCCTTATAGTCAACTAAAGATAATTATTTACCATTTAAATTGATATTGTCGGTGCTTTTATACGAATTTACTATTCATACATTTAGCAGCGATTTGCAACAATTTAACCTAACCTAGTTTGCCTTTATATAGCTTAATTCATAGCGTGCGTTAGTGTCCCCGAAGGTGACCATAAAAGACCACAGTGTAAAAACTATTTATTTTATAAAATCATAAATTATAAAAATTATAAAAATATTATTTTATTATTTAACTGTCGCAGTCTATATTTATCTATATATCTATATTTCTATATCTATATATATATTTTTGTTAGAGGCAGAAATTATTTACGACCAAATTCGACATTGTCAACGCTACCGCGCGAAGAGGTTATGTTTACCGTTAACGGATTCAGCAATGGCCCGTAACAAATCTGCGTGCGTTATTCCGCACGTGAAATATGGCAGATTCGAGAAGTCTAATTATGTTGCGAGTTAGCGTCCCCGAAGAAGTCGAAACTCTGTGTTTCGTTTTGTTTCAGCTTCGCAGCGGAATCCTCGGCAAGTATTTGCGTACGAGACTTATTATCGAGAGCTCGCGTTATTAAAATCAGCGTGTACCCCTCTCGGGAAACGTCGACATCGATTCCGTCGCTGATCGAAGCTTTCGGGAGCGGCTTCCGGTTTGGATATTCGTTCGGCGAGGATATTTTCGATGCTCCGCTCTCGGAACAAGTCATTAACGAGCCTTTCTGACGGCCGAGAAGTAGCTGTTTTTTTTTTCGAGAATTTTTTTCCTGGCGAACTGTCGGAGCTGTCGAAATGAAACTCGGCACAATTATTAGCCGTGCGATGCACAGTCCTTCGGAAAAATTGGAAAAATCAAGACGCGCAAGTAAATGTGAAAATTATCGGGGCCGAAAGTTCAGACGATTATTGCTCGCGGTTCACAGTTGAATCTTGCCTAGCCTCAGTCAAAGGAAATTTTTCTAATTAATTTTCCTCTCGCGCGTTGTATGCCACAGAACCAATACTTTATTTTAAATATCTTCCCTTTTTACATAAACAAATGACCATCGGAAAAGTGCAAGAAATACGTCAGGAATCACGCAGTAACAGAAACGAAATATTCGTAGTTGCGTAGAAACTGTTCTGTCAATCGTTCGAAGCATAAAAGAGGTTAGTTAACATGAACTTACCTAAATATCGTAGTAATAGATCCGAGACGATTTTTCAATCGAAGGTCACATCGAAATTACAACCTAGCAGGTAGTTTGATTCACCTAGAAGTCACTGTGACACTAACTTTTTGTTTAAAATACTACTTTTGTTTTAAATACGTTTACTTTCATAGCACAGCAATTTCTTACTGGTTAATTCCTTTCGGAAATCTGCCTTACCGACGGGACCGGTTTTACTACCTACAATTGCCATTACCAACATAGCGCAGCGATCGGTGATTTTCAGAAAGGTTAGGAATGCGAATGACGATGACTGCACGTGGGGAAACACTTTTGTTGGTTGCATTAAAGTAAGTGATATATTATAATAATTTGTGGATTTAACTATTAAGACTATGCCTTATAACCGATTGCCGTAACGATTTCAATAGGAAACTTTTCTTGTCAGAACATCGGAATAGGTAAAAAATAATATTTGAATTATTTGTGACTCACCGTGAGTATAGAATGTCGCAGCAATAAAAACAAAAGACAAGCAAGAGAAAAGCAAGAGCTGTTGTCACAATTGTACAAAAGATTAAACAATATTATTTTTCTCCGCTTTAGAAAAGACGTCCCTGAAGAGGTTAATCTGCGAACACACGCGAATCCACTGGAACTGATCCCCGAGATTCTCGCAATTCGATTGATCGAAGCTCAATCGATTGGACGGCGATACAACACGCGTTCGAGAGTACCGAACGATCCACGATCCTCATCCAAGGATCTTTAACTGAATTATCAGTTGCCTAATGTTTATCGGGAAGCCGTAGAACCGCATCACTGACAGCTGATACCAATTACACGCCATTACGAGGAAAACAAACGCGGATCGCCTCTCGGTCTCTCGCTCGATTGAAGGTTCCCCTTCGAAGGACAAGGTGAATCCTCAGGTTAGGGTTGAAAACTTATCTGATTTAATTTGTAATTGGCTTCACGAAAGTGCCTCGAGTTGACTGAACATTTCACGTTTGCGTCATGCTCGATTTTTCACTATGCATTTTCGGAAGTTTCTTACTCTGGAAAATTTGCATTTTTAATCTCTCTAAATGATGAATTTAATTTTATCAGATCAGGCTGAGCAAAGAGGAAGAAATTATTTTTGCACAAAATGATTCTATAGACGTTCCAGAACGTAATAGCACATTTTTAAAATATGAATATAATATATGTTAATATATCTTATATATATATATGTTAATATATCTTATATATATATATGTTAATATATCTTACATATCTTCATATATGTGTTAATATATGAAGTTTCAAATTTTTTAGATTTAACCTAGAAAATTGACACTACTCCATTCAACCGTCGCTAAACATGTGAATGTTTATAACTATCTACAAGTGTACTGTTACGTTTGGGAAGGTTTATAGGACCGTTCTACGTGGGATACATTTGTACAACAGTTACAGTTAGAGCTTACAAAATTCTCTTGGGTTAAAAACCCTAGGGAACATTGATATTGCAAATAATTAGTATCTCCAGCGATTTAAATGTCGAAAATCGATACTATTGCATTGTGTAAAATTTTTATAGATTTAATAGAATTTATAGAAGTTTTATAGAATTTATGGACTTTTTATAGAATATATAGAACTTTTAGATAATTTATGGAATTTTTATAAAATCCATAGTATATTTATAGAATTTATAAAATATTTATAAAATCTATAGAACTTTTATAGAATTCTTATACAATAGAGTTTATAGGATTTTTATAGAATTCATAAAACTTTTGTCGACATTAACCGTAAAAATGTCTCAAATCGAATACTATAAAAATCCTATCATGCAAAATCACGCGTAGATATTTAATTCGTCGTGATATCAGCAACGGCTGTCAAGCCTTTGTGAAAGGATCGAACGTTTCGCTCGCAAATGAACTATTAATCATCGCTGACGAGTCAACTGTTAAACATCGCCCCGCGAAATTACCGTGTTCCCGCTTTTCGGTCGCCGCCATTGACTTCTGGGTTCTCGCGAATTGGTGTATCCGTACGCCGGTCGAATTCGCGAGTTCCGGTCGGTCGTGCAATGGATTTAGGGCAGAGGCTACTATGAATGGAGCCGGGACGATTTGTAGGCTGTCCAGCCGCTTGCCACGGGTGTAACAGGTTTTGTCCGCGCGAGTTAGACCGTGAGAGTTTATGTCCTTTGCCGTCGCTGCTACCTGTATATCACGCGTTCTCGCGTCGGTAACGTTGCAACGTCACTGACGAAACGCGGATCCTGCCAAGAGCTCGCACAGCCCCATTATGGTCGCGAAAGTGCCCTTGAACCTCTCGATAACTTTGTATTCAAATCGCGGGCTGCTACGGTCTTCCATTCGGCTGCGTTCATTCGATTCTCTGAATGCGAGAGGAGCTAGTTACCACTTCGAATTATTAACAGATCCGCTATCTAGTTTTGCAGTTTGCGATCGTTAAAACAGCATATACGCGAAACACGTGCGCGTACGTTTTATCGCCTATTGTTGCCTGCTTTTGTGGGATATTGCCGTTTGCATAAAACAGCGGCGACTGCAATTTGTAAGGAAATAAAGCAGGCTAATGTATGAATTTATGGGATACGGTATAATTAGAATGACTTTTTCGGGATTTTATTTTAGAGCGTAGGTAAATTGTCTGGCGATGGTAGAATATGATGGTTGGTATGTGTTCGACAAATTTGCCATAATTACATCGTTTCGTGTTTTTAGGTGGGCGTGTGGAGGACATGCGAAGGTCAAGCTCGTTTTGGAAAATAGAATGGTATACTTTTCTACGTATTATAGACTGATAAATGTAGAACCTAAAGCCACATGTGTTATTATACATTCGTTATGGCAACTTAGACAGCAAGCATGTTCGAAAAGGCAATTACAATGTACTCAGGTGATTTAAATGCCTCGCCTGGTATATAATGGGTGTGACAATTATACGCTCTGATTATTCCCTTATTTGCAACGTTACAAAAAGAATTGTTTAACTGAAAATTGTTGTGTCAGGAGGGAAAGTAGGCTATAAGTGTGAAGGTTGTCTGAAGGTCATCCCTTCCAATATTTCTCTAATATTAACAATTTTCTTTCAATGGAATGTCGAATGTTCTTGTTTTCCCTTAAGAGAAAATTGTTATGTGTCAAGAGGGAAAGTAGACTATAAGTGTGAAGGTCGTCTCAAGATAACGCCTTCCAATATTTCTCTAATACCAACATTTCTCTTTTAATAGACTGTGCAATATTCCTGTTTGCCATTAAAAGAGAGAAATCAGAAACCGTTCCGACCATTCGTTGTACAATGACCTTGATATCACCTTGGACTAAGAATTCCGCAAGTGATTCCAGGTGGTCTTTTCAAGAGGCCTTCCTCCCCGAATACCTTGTGAAAGTTTCATCGTATAACGGACGAGTAAAATGAAATAAACGAAGCGAGTGGATAGAAAATAAAATTGACAAGCCGGTCACGGTCGAAGTAGATAAAACGAATAAAATGGTGGAAAGGTTTGGACAGTTAGAATTGTTCCGGGAGGAATTTTTCCCGGTTGAGATACTCGGTTTGGTAGTGAGACGATTGCGAACGACCAAGGAACGACGCCCGGCGACGGAGAAAACATTTCTAGCTGTGCCCGAGGCACGCGCGCAAGAACGAGAGATATTCCGCGGAAGATTTTTCCCGATTTTCATCCGTTTTCCCAAGCGTCTTGCTCAAAGCATTCTTGGGCTGCCGGGATATGCAGGCGAGATCAAGATGCTCCACGCATTCGTTTGATGGGGATAACTTAGGGCCGAGATTCCGCGAGTTGTTAATCCTTCCGCCGGAGAATGTGAATCGCCAAATTTTACCACGTGGCTGGGAAATTCGAGGACCGTCTCCCGAAGGAGACACAATTCTCCGCGGAATCATTTTCCACTTGCCCGGTTTTCATCGCGCCTTTCAACGGGAATTCTACATGCGAGGAGTCGCTGTCGTAGGCGGTCGCGTCTCTTGCTTTAAAAATTGTTTAACGACGCTTACCTGTCGAAAAATTGGAAAAAATTGGAAAAAATTTTAGATCACCGATTCTTTTGTAATTTTGGCTACATGTTTCTAGACGCGCGATCAGA
>CM052097.1:21683672-21693684 GCA_028453745.1 Agapostemon virescens | reverse complement strand
TAGGACTCTCTGTTATTTTTTAAGACTCTCTATTTGTCTTTAGGACTGTCTATTTCTCTTTAGGAGTCTCTATTTTCTTCAGGACTCTCTCTTTCTCTCTTCAAGTTTTTTCCTTCTCTTCAGGACTCTCTATGACGTTATTGCTTTCTCTCTCTCTCTCTCTCTCTCTCTCGCTAAGACTTTTTCTTCCTCTCTCATTCTTTTTCTTTTTCTTCCTCTCTCATTCTTTTTTTTTATCTTTCTCTCGCACTCGTTTTCTCTTTGTCTGTCTTTCTCTCTCTCTATCCCTCCCTCTCTTTCTCTCTCTATCTTTGTGTATAACTATTTCGCTCGCTCCAGGACTCTCTCTTTCTGTTTATGATTCTCTGTCTCGCGATGACTTGTCTGTCTCTCTCTCTCTCTCTCTCTCTCTCTCCCTCTCCCTCTCGCTCTTTCTCACCCTCTCTCTCCCTTTATTATTCTCCCTCTCGCTGTCTGCTGGTGATTGCCGTAACGATCACGGGACTATGTGTTACAAGGTCGTGAAGTTGCAGGATCACAATGTAGAAGCGTTCGCAGAATGACAATGGCGCGTCTACTCGCCGCTTGCAGTTGACCCGCATTCGTCCGCGTCGTAATTTCCGCGGGCTGTTTCGGTTCCAGGTCTGTCACGGTAAGCCAGACAAACGAAGAGACAGATCACGCAAGGTATCCGGCATTTTACCTCTCGAAGAATTGTTTTTAGTTCCCCACAAGTTGCATCGCAACCAGGTATCGTTCTACGTCCTCCGAAAGCGAAAGCGAAGTAGCAGCGAGAAAAGCCATCCGATTGTACGTCTGTCCATCTGGCGGCAAGCTTAGGAGGCAGCGTTGCCTGTCTTCGAATTTTTAAGAAACTAGTGGATCGAGAATGGTGGATGAAAATAGTGGATAGTGAAAATGCTGTTCAAGCCAGAAAGAAATTAACCGATGTGTATGGAGAAGATGCGTTGACAGTACGCCAGTGCCAGAACTGCTTTGCAAAATTTCGATCCGGCAATTTTGACGTCGAAGATGCACCACGTTTTGGAAGGCTGGTTGAAGCTGATAAAGACACGATAAAGGCATTAGTTGATGCAAACCGGCGAATAACAACACGTGAGATCGGTGAGAGGTTAAATTTATCAAATTCAACTGTTTATGACCACTTGAAAGGCCTGGGTTTAACCTCGAAGCTCGATATATGGGTTCCCCATGTTCTCACGGAGAGAAATTTGTGTCCTCGCGTTCACGTCTGTGATTCGCTTCTCAAACGTCACGAAAATGATCCATTTTTGAAGCGCATCATTACTGGGGACGAAAAATGGGTTGTATATAACAATGTCAAACGCAAGAGATCATGGAGCAAAAAGATGAACCAGCTCAAAGCTTTTCCAAAGCCAATATCCATCAAAAAAAGGTGATGCTGTCTGTTTGCTGGGATTTTAAAGGAATCGTTTCTTTTTGAGCTTTTACCGGATAACACAACAATTAATTCGGAAGTCTACTGTCATCAGCTGGACAAACTGAATGATGCACTTCAACAGAAAAGGCCAGAATTAATCAACAGAAAAGGTGTAGTGTTCCACCAAGATAATGCGAGACCTCATACAAGTTTGGTCACTCGCCAAAAGCTTTTACAGCTTGAATGGGATACAATGCCGCACCCACCATATTCTCCAGATCTGGCACCTTCGGATTATTATTTGTTCCGGCAACTGCAAAATTTTTTAGACGGTAAAACCTTCGCTTCAAATGAGGAGGTGAAAAACCACCTCGATCAGTTTTTTGCCAGCAAAGACGAAAAATTTTATGAGCGTGGAATCATGCTACTGCCAGAAAGATGGCAAAAGGTATTATACCAGAATGGCCAATATATAATTTAATAAAATACTTGTACATTATACGAAAATCGTCTTTAAATAATTACAAAGCGGCCCGAAGAGTGGTCAGGTTCGGAAATATTAAATTCGCCGGTCGAAATCGAAAATGTTCAAGGCGAACGCGCGACGGTAATTCGATGCGCGCGAAACGGGACAGAATTAATGCGTCCCCGATAATTATTCATTCCGATACGTCTCAAATTGTTCGGAAACGAGCCGTACAATAAATCCGTACACAAGCTATCAACTCGTACCGCGAATATCAACGCATGGCAATCAATGATACCGCAATACACACACTCTCCCTCTGTCTCTCTCTCCTCTCTCTCTCTCTCTCTCTCTCTCTCTTTCTCTTTCTCTCTCATCGCATGATCCTCGTATCACCTGGAACTGTTGTTTCCAGACGAGACGCACAACGCTCCGAAAATATTCCGATTGGTAATTGGAGCACGACGACAGAACCGTTGAAAATTATTTTAGGTCACGGTTTGTCGCGTTTAAGTATCGATTTCAAAAAAAAAAAGTGCGATGAGGGAGGGTGAAAGAGTTGAACAGAAACTTTATTCGGCTTTCAGTGGACCCGGGAACAATCTGTTAAAATATTCCGACATCTTGACCGAATTTTTGGTCCACGTTTTTCGCAGCTATCCTGGTTATACGAATCTCTCTCTTTCTCTCTCTCTCGTTTTTCAGGTTATTAGACACCAATATTTACGATATCGATTCCGATTCGAGACAGGGGCGAACTGGAAGATCGATGGGACAATGAAAACGGCGCATCGAGGACCGTCCTCCGGCTCCGACTCTTCTCGGATAATGCAAACCACGCGTAAATAGTCAATTCCGTCGCAGCGCTGAAGCACCGAGCCATTGTTGCGACGAGAATGCATTTCTTTCTCTTTTTTTTCTCTTTCTTTGCTGCGCTTTTGTGCGACACGCCGCTTCCGAGCGTTAATGCAGTTGCGCCACCGCAGCTGCACGCGCTGACTCCGATAACTCGGTGCATCGATGAAATTATTAGGAAAATTATTGCAAGAGTGGGAGGGGGGGGAGGAAGAGGGTTTTTGTTAGGAGATGCAACAGCGTGAGTCGCAGTTATCGACTTTTATCCTGTGTCAGGGGAATAATCAGTTTTCACGAGGAATGCGCTTCAAGAATAGTTGCCGCGGAAAATGATAATTGGAGTTTTCGCGTTGGGTGTGTTCGCGAATTAGGCGAGCGTTTGTTATTTGACTGCGGGTTCGATGCACTTGTGGCAATTAGAGATACGTCATTTTCAGATGGCTGGTTCGATGTTCATTTTAAATGCTTGTTTCTGGCCTGTCGTCTTAAGGAATGTTTTATGTCCACGATAAGTGCACGATAATGTAATTGACAAACTTACCAGACGTTCTCATTTATTTCTTCTTGATCAATACGTGGATAATACATTGGTAAATGTATCGTTCTAATTGAAAATGGCGGATGACCTTGATATGACCTTGACGCGTCTGTCTGTAGAAATAACTATTAATATTTGTAGTATTGCAGAAAAAATGAGGACTCTTCCCCACCTTTAATAATTTCTAACAATAATATCTATTTAGTCTGGAGGGTCCTGACCCCACATATTGAATTATGCCATATTGAATTATGTAATCTAGCAAGTTTCGTTGGGCACATTGTTTTCTATCACCAACAGCAATCAAGTTACTTATCTGGCTGTTTTAGATGTCCCACCCTGTATATAGATGGCTGGTTCGTTGTTCACTTTAAGTGCTTGTTTCTGGCCTGTCGTCTTAAGGAATGTTTTATGTCCACGATAAGTGCACGATAATGTAATTGACAAACTTACCAGACGTTCTCATTTATTTCTTCTTGATCAATACGTGGATAATACATTGGTAAATGTATTGCTCTAATTAAAAATGGCAGATGACCTTAATGTGACCTTGAAAACATTGTTTCTATCCCCAATAGCAATCAAATTACTCAGATGGCCGTTTTAAATGCCCCACCCTGTATATGTGATTACTATGAGTGCACAATAATGTTGCTGATTTTATATTCACCATAAATGCACAATATTATAAGTTACAAGAATTTATCAGACATTCTCAACTATTATTTCTTGGTTCACAAATAGAGAATACATAGAAAAATATATGTAATTGCAATTTAAAAATAGAAATTGACCTTCGTATCACAATTAACATAGAATTGTGCCTTTATAATTTTGTATTTTAGAAAGATCTATGAAAATTGTTCCCCCAAAAATATTCTCCACTGCAATTGACCTTGAACAACCTTGAACAACCTCGACTCCTAGGTCACTGTACATATCTCCAAAGGTCCAACTAAATTATACATAGAAAAGTGAACTCTTAGAACTTCCATGGCTCCTCTGAGGCAACACTAAAATTTGCCATACTAGTTTTCAAAACAATGTACGATTAATAGTATTAAAATTTATACACACCAAAGGAAATAAACCATGTGCAATAGAATTATTTTAGTTCTAAAAATGCCTTGATTTTAGAATTAAAATTGCTTGGAATCCAAAGGGTGATGCATTCTAATTTGCAAACACAGTTGACCTTCGTATGTCCTCTACGTGTCCATCTTCACAAAAATCACAATTAACATGGAATTGTGCCTTTATAATTTTGTATTTTAGAAAATTCTATAAAAATTGTTCCCCTAAAAATATTCTCCACTGCAATTGACCTTGAACAACCTTGAACAACCTCGAGTCCTTAATCACTGTACATATCTCGAAAGGTCCAATCAAATACTACATAAAAAAGTGAACCTTTAAAACTCCCATTGCTCCTCTGAAACGAAACTAAAATTTGCCATAATATCTTTCCAAAAAATGTATTAAAGTTTATTAAAGTAATTTATTATTAAAGTATTAAAAAGAATTATTCTAGTTCTAAAAATGTCTTGATTTTGGAATTAAAATTGCTTGGAATCCAAAGTGTGAACCCTTCTAATTTAAAAACGCAGTTGACCTTCGTATGACCTCTACGCCTCCACCAAGGAAAAGACTATAAAAATGGAGATACATGATCCTCGAAACGAGAAGTACATTTGAAAGAGAAACTGCTTGTAAAAGTGGAAATTATGTTTGCCAGGAGCTGATTAAATTGCAGAAGAAGATCGTTCGCGATGGAAGCTAAAAAGACGAGCATTCCGATCAAGGATTTGATAGCATCGGATAAGTGTCATGGCGCAGGAACCGACGCTCAGCGTAGAAGCTACGACTTGGAGGATTCCGGAAATCGCGCGGATCGATGTGGATCTGGAAGCCGTACTTTCGAAACGAAACAATTCGGCGCCGAAGCTGTACTACGCTCGCAGCGAAGTATCGACTTAAGTTTTAATACAGTTAGAACGTATTAACATCCTTTAGACAACCTTATTTTGTAATCCTCGCGTCGATCCGCGATCACGCGTCCGAACAATGATCTACGGAACTGTTTTCATCAACGAGATACGCAATAAGCGATTAAACAACTGTTCAAGTTTATGTCTCCTCCAATAAAAATTGCAAATTTCCATAAAATAAATGGCATTTATATTGTCCAGTAAAAATTCCAAATTTTCGTGTAATCGATGCAATTTATTCGATGAATTAAAAGTTACAAATTTCCGTATAATCAAAGTCATCCATTTTGCGAACTGAATATTCTAAATTTCCATATAAATGTTATTTATTTGGTGAACTAAAAATTGCAAATTCCCTTAAAATAAATGGCATTTATATTGTCCAGTAAAAATTCCAAATTTTCGTGTAATCGATGCAATTTATTCGATGAATTAAAAGTTGCAAATTTCCGTATAATCAAAGTCATCCATTTTGCGAACTGAATATTCTAAATTTCCATATAAATGTTATTTATTTGGTGAACTAAAAATTGCAAATTCCCTTAAGATAAATGGCATTTATATTGTCAAGTAAAAATTCCAAATTTTCATATAGGCTATACAATTTATTCGATGAATTAAAAGTTGCAAATTTCCGTATAATCAAAGTCATCCATTTTGCGAACTGAATATTCTAAATTTCCATATAAATGTTATTTATTTTGTGAATTAAAGGTTGCAAATTTCTAGAAAATCAGTAGAATTTATTTGGTGAATTAAAAGTTGCAAATTTCTACAAGTTGAAAATAATTAATTTAGCGAAAACTGCAAAGTTTCATACAATCAATGTAATTTATTTGCTGAACTAAAAATTGCAAATTTCTACAAGCTCAAAGTAATTGATTTGTTAAAATTTGCAAAGTTTCATACAGTCAATATAATTTATTTGCTGATCTAAAAATTGCAAATTTCCATAGAATCAATGTAACTTATTTACTGAACTAAAAGTTGCAAATTTCTACAAGTCCAAATAATTGATTTGTTAAAATTTGCAAAGTTCCATACAATCAATGTAATTTATTTACTGCCCTAAAAATTGCAAATGTCTGCCAGTTCAAACTAATGAATTTATTAAAGGCCGAGACGGAAACCGAAACAGAAATGGAGAAAGATCATCTGGACCTTCGATCCGCGTGAACTCATGCAATTAAATATTTACTATAAATAATTTATTAACGCATAAACGTACCATGTTCCAGGATCAAGGCCGAGACCGAAACCGAAACAGAAACGGAGAAAGATCATTGCGATCTTCGATCCGCGCCGATGCACCCTTAAGTGCAATCCTAAAAAAGAAGGGTAGAGGGAGGAGCATCGGAAGGAGGAGAAGGAAGAGTAGGAGAAGGAGGAGGACGAGGATGAGGAGAAGGAGGAGGAGAAGGTCGATGACGTCAATGGATCGCAGGTACAGCATATAAAAACGATGCAGGCCAAAAAATAAAGATTTTATTCATCCACGTACATCGCGTACAGAATAAGGTTGATTAAATTCACTTCGACTATATATCCATTCTCTTCTTTTTTCTTTTTTTTTTTAATATATATGCATGTGTGTATATATATATATATTTTTCTTCTTTATATATATGTATATATAATATGTATTCATCTGTCTCCGATGTTCTTCTTCATGCTTTTCACGGAAATTTCTTTCGAACTCTGATCGCTACGTACCTAGAGTATCTACACGTGTCTTTTTTTTCGCCTCCTCTCAGTTTTATTATTTTTTTCACTCCACCAGCTTTTCTCCCTCCCCTTTACCCCTTTCTCGCTCTTTCTCTCATTCTTCAATTTTCCTTCACTATCTCTTTCTCTCATTCTTCAATTTTCCTTCACTCTCTCTTTCTCTCATTCTTCAATTTTCCTTCACTCTCTTTTTCTCACATTTTTCAATTTTCATTCTTTCTCTCTTTCACTCACTCTATATCTCTCATTCTTCAATTTTCCTTCACACTCTCTTTCTCCTACTCTCTCTTTCTCACCCTTTTCAATTTTCCTTCTTTCTCTTTCTCTCACTCACTCTTTATCTCTCATTCATTAATTTTCCTTCACTCTCTCTTCCTCACATTTTTCAATTTTCCTTCACTCTCTCTTTTTCACCCTTTCCAATTTTCCTTCACTCTCTTTTTCTCACCTTTTTCAATTTTCGTTCTTTCTCTCTTTCACTCACTCTATATCTCTCATTCTTCAATTTTCCTTCACACTCTCTTTCTCCTACTCTCTCTTTCTCACCCTTTTCAATTTTCCTTCTTTCTCTCTCTCTCACTCACTCTTTATCTCTCATTAATTTTCCTTCACTCTCTCTTTCTCACATTTTTCAATTTTCCTTCTCTCTCTCTCTCTCTCTCTCTCTCTCTCCCTCACTCTTCATCTTGCATACTTCAACTTTACTTACAGTCTGTATTTCTCATTCTTCAATTTCTCATTCTTCAATCTCTTTACTTCACTCCCTCTCTCTCTCTCTCTCTCTTTCACTTTTATTCACTCATTCCTCTTCTTCTACTTCTTCTTCCTCTCACCATTCAATTCTGCTTCTCCCTCTTTCACGCACACTATTCCGCCTCGCTCTCCCTTCATCGAGACCGAAAATCTCCCACTCTCCCCCTACTTTTACTTCACTCCTCCCTCTATCTCTTTCACTATCATTCACTCATTCCTCTTCCTCTTCCTCTCACCCTCCAATCCTACTTGACCCCCTCTCACGCACATTATTCCGTCTCGCACTCCCTTCGAGACCGAAAATCTCCCTTTCTCTCTCCCTCCCTCTCTCTCTCTCTCTCCCTCTCTCTCCCTCTCTCAAGATCAAAGCCGAACGACAGCCCGCAGTTTTCATCCCCCAGCGCGGCGAGCATCGGCGAAATTCTTCTTTCGCAATCCGCAGATTTTAGCACACCCTTTCGGAGCAACCCCTTCCTACGTTTTCTCGATACGAGCTCGCCTAAGTGCTCGAGAAACTATACCCGGAAGCCTCCTCCGCGGGGACCGGAAGCCCAACCCTCGCGGACAGATCCGTGAATCGCGATCGATTCGATCCGAAACGCGATCCCGGCCGCCGCTTCGGAGGCTTCCTCCTCGCATTTCGATATCGGACTGCGGATTCTTATGCGCTTATTCTTTTTTTTTTTTCTTTTTTGGCATACTTTGCGTTCGCATGACGCGGGAAAAGCGTGTATACTATAGTGATCTTAACGGCGCTTTTAATTTCGTGTTTCTTTTGTTCGCGAAACTGCTTCGCCCGACTCTTCTGACGAGGCGAACGATTATGTTTGTCCGTCATGCGAATCTGTGCATCTTCGCATTTTCCATGCGTTCGCTCGCGTTCGAATAATACGTGAGAAATACATGTTAATAAAAATCCTGTTGGTTTTTTTTTGGTTTATAATATTTTCGTGATTTTTATAGCGTTTTTTGTCGTTTTTGTTAGAAGGAGGTGTTCCCAACGAGTGTGTAATTTAATATATTTCTTTTTTTTTTTGCTTTTGTTGTTGCATTTCTAAATTCGTGAGATATACCAAACAATGTTGTTGCTTAACAAATTCGATTGTATTATTACAGATATCATTGTTTTATTTCTGCTCTACGAGAAACGCTTTGATAAGAGAAATAAATTGCCTCCTTCTCTTGGTTTTTACTTTTGTAAATAATTTTTATAAATACGAGCTTGCAGAATTTGTTTGCGGGTTATTCATTGTTGCCGGATTGAGGATTTTTATGCGTTCAATCGCATTGTTAACATACTGTCAACTTGTTTGTAAAGTTTATAAAATATAAAGAGATCTTAAAATATAAAGGGTTTTTTGTGAAGGCTGTTTTTTTATAATAGTATAATAAAATGGAGGTGTGTAGATAGAATGCAGAGATTGTTTATCGTTAACGAAATACTGATCTTTGTATGTATATAATTTTCTAAAACCATTAAACTAGAAATAATTTCTTTGGGAAATCTATTATTTATTATTTTAAAGATTGTTGTTGATAAAATGGTCCTCGATAGTTTACAAAAATGCAAACACGAATCTAACATCAAGTCCTGCAAATTTTTCCGTAGAAATATTTTTATAAACTTGAACTTGAACATAAAACAAAGAAAATTAGCGATCTTGCTAAAAATACCAATCTTTATAATTAATATTAACTATTTTCGTTGGGTAGATATAAGAATCCCACAACATAGAAAATATTATGCAATAAACTAAACTATTTTACTATAAAATAATATTCACATTTGCATACAATAGACAAACAAGAATTAAATAAATGTTACCCTAACTTTTATCAATTAACAATTTTACTGTACAAAAATAAAAGTTTCACAATATATAAAATATTGTTTAAAAATGTAAATAATGACACCATAAAAGAATATTCATATTAGTGCACAACAGAGAGACAATAACTAGTAAACATTATTATAATCTTAATAAATTAACAATTTTACTGTACAAAAATAACGTGTAGAATATATTGTGTAATAAACTAAACGATTTTACCATAAAATATTTTTTATATTTGCACAGAATAGACAAACAGAAAAAAAATAAACATTATTTCAACATTCATGAAATAACAACTTTACTGTAGAAAAATATAAGTTTCACAACGATAAAACTATTGTGTAATAAACTAAATAATTATATCATAAAATAATGTTCATATGAGCACACAACAGAGAAACAGAAAATAATAAACATTATTTCAACTGTTATAAAATAATAACTTTACCG
>CM052097.1:21640831-21653305 GCA_028453745.1 Agapostemon virescens | reverse complement strand
ATAGAGAACGAGAAAGGTAGAGAATGAGAGTGATAGAGAATGAGAGAGATAGAGAACGAGAGCGATAGAGAACGAGAGCGATAGAGAACGAGAAAGATAGAGAATGAGAGTGATAGAGAATGAGAGAGATAGAGAACGAGAGCGATAGAGAACGAGACCGATAGAGATCGAGAAAGAGAGAGAGAGAGAGAGAGAGAAATAGAGGTCGAGAAAGAGAGAGAGAGAGAGAGAGAGAGAGAGAGAGAGAGAGAGAGAGAGAGAGAGAGAGAGAGAGAGAGAGAGAGAGAGAGAGAGAGAGAGAGAGAGAGAGAGAAAGAGAGAGAGAAATATAGAGATCGAAAAAGAGAGAGAGAGAGAAAAAGAGAAATCGAAAGAGAGAGAAGAAGAAAGATAGAGATCGAGAGAGAGAGAGAGAGAATGATGTGCCAGGCTCCATTAAAACGGAAACGCCCTTGGACGACCGGAAAGGAAGCAAAAAGAAGGGGAAGGAAGCCTTGCAACCGGGCAAAAAGACGATCTCGAATATGAAATGTTATTTCACTCGGTGTTCCCTCGGTTTCTTTCGGGTTGCTGGACATTTTCCAATGGCGCCACAATACTTTTCGAAACGGGTAAGGCGGTTGGCATTCAACCGGCATCACACAATGGCCGCCGCCGCGTGTACTCGTTTTCTTATAAATTTTCCAAACGGGGACCTGCTTTGTCAACTTTTCCGCCAGTCCTCCCGGAAATTAGTGAATTCAACGTTTGCTTTCCCGCAGCAACGGTTCCCCTTTTTTCCCCCGCGACGGTTTAATTAATTGCGAGCAGCAGTGGAAATTTTAAAAAGACGGAGTAAAGCCGGGACGGGATAGTAGTTGCAAACAATGCGCGCGTTTGGTGTAAAGTTTCATTGCACTTTGTTTTTTATGCGTATTCGGAATTCGTGCGAGTTATTGTGCAGCGGTCGGTTTTATGTAGGAGGAGGACGAGGTAGTTCGAAGAAGGACGAATTAATAATTTGTAGTCCTAGCTGGACGCGTAGAGGTCACTTGAAGGTCAACTATATTTTTTAAACTAGAACAATACAGTTTTCTATGAATTATCAAAGTGAAAATCAAGAAAGAATTTGTGAGAATCTCTGGTAAATTGCTCGGCCATATTATTGTGCATTTATCGTGAACATAAAGGCGGCCATATTGTTGTGTACTTATCGTGAACATAAAACCAGGGACGTTATTGCTGTTGCAAGAATGTGTCAGACTAAACTTGCTTGGTTTCAACGATAACATTATTCCGTGTTAATAATATAAAAAAATATATAAATATAATATAATATAATATTTATATTATTAATAGAATACATATAATATATAAATATATAAAATATAATATAATATTTATATAAATATAAAAATATAAAACGATATCCTTTTTCTACGTTTTCTCTAGCAGAACTTTCCAGTAATGACCAAGTTCATTCGAGATCGGTGAAGGTCAAATTCGATAGAAAATAATTCTTTCTAATATTTCTATGCTTGCGCTTGTTTTACAAGGAACACAAATGAAACGATTAAATTGAATTCGCCGGAACGTTAATAATGTCTGGAGCACACTAACAGCGACATTTCATCAGGAGCGACTCCATTTTCCCTATACGTCGGTCGAAATTAAATAAACAACGCTTCTTTGTTGGAGCGTAAAAGCAAATACATAGCCGTGGTATTAATACGTGATACGTGAAATTAAAATGTCGTCTCGTTTTGCGACAAAGGAGCAAAAAACAAAATAATAATAAAATAAAATAAAAACAATAGAAACAAAAACGTTTAACAACGTTTCAATTAGTCGATATATTAGCTCTGTACACGCGCGAAACGTGGACAACGTCGGAACGCCAGAGACATTTTCTATTTTCTCCTTTTTTTTTTGTTTTTTTTTTCACCCCTGGAAAATCGTAAATCATAAATACGCGTCGGCGGAAAAATTTCATAAATTTTCGCGTATTCTACGAGATATTAGCGGTGCACGTCGATAGCCAACGATGGACAATGGTTTCATTGAAACGTCAGCAAGTTTTGTATTCGGGGAGAGCTCGTCAATCACACAAAAATCGGCGGAAGAAGCGCGAAACCGGTGGCGACGATCAAATTGATTCCAGATCGCCGACGTGGAATCCATCGACAACCGTTTTTAATTTCGTCTACTTGATTCGCGACGAGACGTCGATCGTGCCACGTTCGTGACATTTTTCTGATCGAAATGAATCCGAACACGATACGATTTGCATCGTAGAATTCGCTCGTCGAATTCCTGTACGAAGCCTCTGTTATCCGAACCGACGTACGAATTCTCCGTTATTCGAACACGAGCTTCGCACGTAAATAATTCGATCGCTATTCGATAACTGCACCGCTATTCTACGAGCAATGGCGTTTACGTTGCACCAAGTCGTTCGCTTAATCGAGATTTTAGTGTGTCGCCGATTAAACGAGTGAATTTTGTCGAGATACAGTGACTCGCGAAAGTATTCGGACACTTTTTAAAAATAAGTGACTTCTACGGTTTGCAGTTCTACCTTTGGTAGAGTTCTGCGATTTCATGCAGACGTGCCCCGGCCAGACTATCAGCGCTATCGACATGGTTCAAACGCGAAAATCTTCCCCAAACCTTCCTCTTTAAATATATTACTCAATATCGAGGCTAGCAGTTCAGGGAAATCCGGGGGGCTTCGTTTTATCAACACCATTTTTCCCATTTTCGCCACTGGTCGCCCCGACATTTCAAAGTCGCGCCACGGCTGCAATTCGATTCCGATCGACTTAAAAATTGGTATATGCTCTGATCGCGTGTCTAGAAACATGTAGCCAAAATTACAAAAGAATCGGAGACCTAAAAATTTTTCGCGATTTTAAGAAGGGGTATACCTTCAATATTTAGCGATTTTGTGGCAATATTTGGCAAATCTTTGAAGTCGTGCCCCGGCCAAACTATCGGCGCTATCGACATGGTTCAAACGCGAAAATCTTCCCCAAACCTTCCTCTTTAAATATACTCCTCAATATGCAGGCTAGAATTTCAGGGGATTCGAGGACGCTTTATTTTATCAACCCCGTTTTGCCCATTTATTGAATTGTCCAAGATTGAATGAAAAATCAATTGTGCGAAAAAAAGAAGATTAATCATTTCTGAAAGAACGACCTATAATGTTGGAAGAACAGCAGAAATCAAAACGAATTCTCTCCGAATTCTAATTCGCGTTTCTGAAAGACGGAAATACTGTCGCGTATCGAGAAACTATCTCAATAAAATGACCTGAACAAATTCATCGTTAGCTTCATGATTTTTCGAAAAGAAAATTGTTCGAATCGTTTCTCTGTAAATGGCGCCGGATTAACGGTATCGATCTATCGCAACAAGTTCTACCGTAATTAAACATCATCGACTCTATTGTCACGCATAATTAAGCAAATAGTGCAGGTGTTCAATATTAGTATTTCATTTGACGATTACGGAGAGAGACACAGAGAGAGAGCTAGAGAGAGAGAGAGAGAAAGAGAGAGCGTCTAATCCTTGCATCAACAGTCAATTTACCTTTGTAGACATAGGATGCAATTAAACGTGCAAATTATGTTGGCCGACACCGTACGCCAGATTCTCGGCCCTTTCATTTTTGCGATTGAATTCCGATCGTGCGTAATTATCGCCCTCGGTCGAATCAGTGTTCAGCCCAATTAACTCCCTTTCAATAATTGCCGATCCAATTAATTAGCCGGACTCTTGAACAGCGGACAGAAATGAGTATAATGATTGATAGGAAATTCTATGGTAATTTCCACGTTCGTTGTTATTATACGAATTAATCGGCGGCGATGTATCCAATGAAATCGAAGGGCCATCGATCAGTTCCGCTTCATTGTTCGCACTCTGTCGAGTTCTTTAACAAATAATCCGAATTATCCATCGGAATAACTTTCTGCTACTCTATCTGTTGCTCATTGATAAGTCAGGAGAACAAATTGTTCGATGGTAACTACGTTGACAACTAGCACCACGTATGGACAAATTCCGGTTTGTTACTTACGGACGTGGTATGCAGAGTTAGAGTGGACAATTTGTATTTTACTCCTTCATCTGTTGCACATTAGGAAATTAGAAGAACAAATTGCTAGTTGCTGTTGTATGAAACTTACATGGTTGCGAGTTAAACATATTTTTATCTGACGTCGAAACAAGAAAATGGCGTCAACGATGCGGTTCGACGGTAATTACGTTGACAGAAATTCCGGTTTGTTACTTACAGACGTGGTACGCAGAGTTAGAACGTACAATTTGTACTTTGCTCGTGCATCTGTTGCACATTGAAAAATCAGGAGAACAAATTGCCAGTGAAGCATAATATCGAAGAACACGTTGCAAGCTCAAAGTACTCGTTGCCTTTTCAAGAGCACTCTCATATTTATTAATATCGAAGTACCTCATCGTTGTTGCAAATAGCCAAAGTTAGAACCGTCAATTTGTATTTTACTTCTTCGCCTGTTACACGTTAGGAAATCACGAGAACAAATTGCTAGTTGCTGTTGTATGAAACTTACATGATTGCGAGTTGAAAATCTTCAATAACGCAGTGTGACCAACCATAGTTTTGACGCAAAGTTAATAAATAGAAATTGGATATAAGAACGAAATCACGACTTTGGAGAAACCATATTGACAATAGCTACTGCCTTGCTGTAATGTCGATACAGTTTCCCCCGGCAAACGCTTCACCTCTAACGGCAGTAGTATAGCGGACTTATGGTCGGACGCGCGAAGCAATCTGGAATCACTGAACTGCAAACGACACGGATTCCTACATTTTTTTAAATAAACTCACGCTTCTCGTAAACGTTTACGTCGTTCACTCGGAGGGTGAATACAAAATACTGAAACATTGAATAACTGTTAAATTATTCAGAACGTATTTAATTTTCATATTTAACGAGTTTAATATTTATGCACTTCCGCGTGACTAAAAGTTGCGATCGTGGCCACGTTATTTGCAAACAATTTATTTTGACATCGTGGTACTTACTCAGAATCCATTTAACACCAGATTTAACGCAACTGTTCAGATTTTTTTTATTCTGCAATTTATTGAAGTGATAAAATTGCTTTCGTGGAAACCGATTCGATAGATCTCTTTGTTTAATCAAATATTGTAATAAAAATCGCGAATAATCCAAATAAATTATATATAGACACTCGCTAGCCTATTCTAATGGAAAATTCAAAATCCAAAAGTAAACATTTGTAACAATTTTAATAAATTGGCAAAAATATTTGTAATTGTTACTGACCATCTTCCCTTTCATTAGTAGCTCAAATGACCCTGAAAATTGATCTTTTAAGGTTCTATCAATTTTTTAAATCAGTTTCGTGAAGATTACATTACACAAGAGTAATATCAAAAAATAAACAATTGTAACAATTTCAAAAAATTTTAAAAATATTTGTAATTGCTATTGACCATTTTCGTACACATTGGAAGCTCAAAATTCCTCTAAATTGATCTCCTAAGGTCCCATCGATTGGAACCACTTCCACTCAGACAATATTACAAAAAGTCAATGAACAATCAAGTATAAAATTGTTAAAAAATTTTTAAGAAACTTATAATTGCTGCAGCCCATTTTCCTATACACTGTAAGCTCAAAATTCCCCCTAAGCAAATTCTCAAAGATTAATGAGACTAGCAGTGGCTTGCCGAACACCTCGTGTGCTCTTTAAATTTAAGAGAGCAGTGGTTACACCGGGTACGGGCCACAGAGAAATTAAGGAGCCCTTTCGCCGATTGCCCTAAATTTCGTTCTATCGTCCGTTAACAATCGTTGACCCAGGGTGATAAATTATACAAGCCGGTGGGAACGTGACAGAGATGCTTATCGCGCGCCAGGCTGAAATATATCCTCCGAATCCTATTTAAAATAACGCGCACGAACGGCCGGAAACAATGAAAGAAGTGAACAAACGGAGGAGAACGTAGATGCCGACGATATCAAACGGTACCGACCCTTTTTAACGTCCGCTTATCAGATTTTCTCGAGTGGCGGCTCGAGTCTCGGCACAAGTTCCAGTAGCCCGACGAATTTCGCCTCGAGAACCTCCGAACGATCCTGATTATCGTTTTCTTCCGGTTCTGTTTACTTCGTTACTGCTCTGCTGGGAGCAACAAGTACTCTCGAGAATCCACTTTGATACACTGGCTACAAGAAAACATGTAAGATGGTTCTCCCTATTTAAGGCTTCTTTATAAATCGAGTTTGATAAGATTCTTTTAGACGAAATTGTTCGTTCGACGGATTTTATACGTTGAAGGATATTGATACACGAGATAGGAATATGTAGAAGAAATATTGGGGAGATTGTGGATTGTTTTCTGGAGTAAGGATCACTTTCTATGGAAAGGTAGATAGTAGTATAGTCACGCTAGGAGCAGACTCGATTCGCAGTCGGTTTGGTTTGAATTGGTTGCTTACGCTCGTCTTATACTGGGATCGTATATATTCGCCTCCCGCTCGGTTCTTATTCGGCTCTCAGTCGATTCTTACTCGACTCACATTGAACTCGTGCACGTTTGGCTCTCGTTGGGCTCGTGCACACTCGGCTCTCACTCGGCTTTCATTCGGCTCGAGCACACTTGACTTCCACTCGGCTCGTGCACGTTCTGCACTCATTCGGCTCGTGCACGTTCGGCACTCATTCGGCTCTTACTCGGCTCCTGCACGTTCGACTCTCACTCGGCTCGTGCACGTTCGGCTCTCACTCGGCTCTCACTCGGCTCTCACTCGGCTCGTGCACGTTCGGCTCTCACTCGGCTCCCACTCAATTCTTACTTGGCTCGTGCACATTCGGCTCTCACTCGGCTCCCACTTGACTCGTGCACGTTCGGCTCTCACTCGATTCTTACTAGGCTCGTGCACACTCGGCTCGTGCACGTTCGGCTCTTACTCGGCTCTCACTCGGCTCTCACTCGGCTCACACTCGGCTCACACTCGGCTCACAGTCGAATCGTGCACACTCGACTCTCATTCGGCTCACAGTCGCTCACAGTCGATTCTTGCTCGACTCGTGCACACTTGTTTCTCACTCGACTCGTGCACGTTCGTCTCTCACTCGGCTGTCACTCGGCTCAAGCACACTTGATTCTCACTCGGCTCTCATTCGGCTCAAGCACACTCGACTCTCACTCGGCTCTCATTCGGCTCAAGCACACTTGACTCTTACTCGGCTCATACTCGATTTTTACTTGGCTCGTGCACATTTGACTCACACTTCACTTATACTCCGATCAAGCTGGGCTCGCACTCGGTTGAGATTCTACCCACGGATAGTCTGCTCGTACCGAGTTTTGTATTCTCGCGGAAAGCAATGTTGGTTTGCATCGCAGAGATCGGATGCCGATCCGAAAGACACGGTGTGCGCGTGAATGAACGGGAGAATCGTGTGCAGGAGAAGTAAAATAAGCTTTTTAATTAATTTCTACGCAGCCCCGGGGGCACGCTATGTTTTCATTTACTCACGCGACGGTTGCTGTTTTTGCGTCGATATTCCTGCCCCCGTATACTTCACTCGGGAAGCAAATATTACGAACAGTGATGCTGTATTTCGCGCGTACGAACGTTTGATCAACACTGCGTATACGTCTGGCACAGATTGATACGATAGTCCGATGTTCGTCTTTATTAAGTTTGCTAGCTCGATTTATGAAACCCTGTGTGAGAACATTATTTTTTATTATAATACAATCTATTTCTTTTTTTTTTACATTCTTGCACACTGAAAAAGCGAAGGTGTGTCGTGGTCGCAGTTTTAAGCTTCGAACTTCTACTTTTGAGTAATCATGATTCATTGCCGGCGGCCATTTTGCACGACGTGAGAGGCACTGTACTGAAAACACGATTTTATTCGAAAATTCTACCGAACGTATATATTGTCAGTATTATTATTAAATAATGTATTCTATTATATCATCAATGTCAATCATTAATATAATATATTATAGTTCATCATCAATTTAATATATTATGATACATCATCAATACAATATATTGTAGTACATCATCAATGTAATATATTACAGTATATCATCAATATAATATATTATAGTTCATCATCAATTTAATATATTATAATACATCATCAATTTAATATATTATAATACATCATCAATGTAATATATTGTAGTGCATCATCAATATAATATATTACAGTATATCATCAATATAATATATTATTGTGTATCATCAATATAATATATTATAGTGTATCATCAATATAATATATTATAGTCCATCATCAATTTAATATATTATAATACATCATCAATGTAATATATTGTAGTGCATCATCAATATAATATATTACAGTATATCATCAATATAATATATTATTGTGTATCATCAATATAATATATTATATTGTATCATCAATGTAATATATTATAGTGTATCATCAATGTAATATATTATAGTAAATCATCAATTTAATATATTACAGTATATCATCAATGCAATATATTGTGGTATATCATCATTGTAATATATTCCTGTATATTATTGGTACAATATATTATTACTATAATATATTTTTCATATAATGTACGGTAATAATGAAAATATTTGCAGAATATGTTATTACAATAATAATCGCAATTTGAATGATAGTAATAACGAAAGAATTTTCATCGGACAATGCGATTACAGTGATGAATGAATCTCGAATTGGATCGATAGCATTTCCTCCATTTTGTGGCTGCTCTGTAATTGGATTTTCGCACGTGCATACGGAGTTATGTTTTATTGTGAAACAATCGACGTCAATGCTACGATATAAATAATCTTTTTGAGAGGTATCTCTTATAGATTAACCGAGTTCTATTGTTTCCTGGAAGCTCGTCATTTCCCCATCCATTGGTCGCTTTTAATCTCACGGTTATTGGAGTTAAGAGACGGTCACACCATAGGAATGCGACTTCCGGGGTGCCGCTTGACACCAGCGGATTAGAAATGCTCGAACGCCTCGTTAGCTCAGAGCTGTGTTAGAAGATCGGATTCCTCCATTCGATCGCTGAAAGAATTTAATTAACGGGAATTGTTAACCTGGCAACCGGAGACGTTGTAAATTGTTGCCAACCTAGCCGCGGAGTCGCTGTTTATTTATTTATTTATTTATACGAGCAACTGGCTGGCGAGAGGATTTCTCGTGATCACTAAAAACAATGGTTGCCTCGGTGTACTATTTCATCGAGCACCGACCAACCCCCATGACCTATATGGCGACTCTCAGGGACTACGAAAATGGGTCACACTATTATTTAAAAGAATTTTTATATCGTCATGCTTCAACCTAACAAATTCATTAAAATTTAACTGAAACACTAGGAGATATTGCTACACCATTATTTAAAACAATTTTTACATCACTGTGTTTCCATATAGAATTATTTACAATTTTTATATCACTACGTTTGCACCTAAAAAATTCTTAAAAATTTATCTGATAATTAAACTGAGCTTTCTGTAAAAATTGATAAGCTAATGTTTTAAATAATTTTTACATCGCTATACCTCAACGTAACAAAGTCGTAAAAATTAAACTGAACCACTAGGAAATATTGCTACATTATTATTTTACACAATTTTTACATCACTGTGTTTTCATATAGAATTATTTACAATTTTTATATCACTACGTTTGCACCTAAGAAATACTTAAAAATTTATCTGATAATTAAACCGAGCTTTCTGTAAAAATTGATACACTAATGTTTAAAATAATTTTTACATTACCATGTTTTCATCTAGTGTTATTTAAAACAATTTTCACATAATTACGTCTACATCTAGTAAATTAATAAAAATGTAAATAATTAAACTGAGGCACTGTTAATTTCGCCTGCACTGTATAAATTGTTAAACATTCATCTATCGTATGAAAAAACAAACTAGGTTGAAAGAAATGTTTTAAATTTTGAGGTTACAATTGCTTTGAGTGCAAAATACTCTTGCCATTAAAATGCGACTCTTAGGCACCATTAAAAATTGCCACACCATTACAACCAAATAATTTTCATTTTACGAAATTCGTCTGCTCTCTACAAATTATTGCAAACTCAACTGTTGTTTGTACAACAACAAACTGTTTACAATAATTACATAAAGTAATTGCTTGAAGCAATTAGAATAAACTGTTTGAAGAAACGTTATAATAATGGCTGCAGGAAGCTTCCTCCATTTCTCTGTCCCATAAAAAAAACAAACAGTTTCAATATCATTTGGAAAATGTAAAAATAATTCGAGTGAAAGGGTTCTTAGTTGAAAGGGACGTCGCAATTATCAAATTGAAAGTGCTCCTAATGCAAAAGGTTGGGACCCCTAAACAGAAGAAAATGGCGACGACTAGATAAAGCGAAACGAGTCGATGTAGGAGAAATCACGCTTGCTGTTGCAAAGGGCTGGATCAAAAGATGATAATCAAGCCGTGACGTTCGTTTCTAACGGAGTAACATCATACGTAACGTCTTGCGATTTCCATCCAGATAAAATCGAGTCTTGCGATCGCATGAAGTTCCGACACAGGTTCGTTAAGAGCCTTTGAAGAATATTGGACTTTAATATCGGCAATATTTGATCCTTTTGCCTTTCTCGGGGCACCTTCGCTCTCGCCTATTCAGTGACACAGCGTGTTCAACGAAGGAAACGAAGGAAACGTACATTTTCCCACTCTGAACGCGCTTTTGCAATATTTACTCGCGATGCGTTCGTAAGATTTATTTAACCCTCTCACGGTTTTCGTTTAAAATCATTTCAATGGTGCCGACCGTTTAACCATTTAGATATAATAAAGAAAAGAGACATTCGAAATGCAAGAAGAATAATTACACAACATTTCCTAATGTACAAACATTTCAAATGGCAGATTCCTCAGGCGATTCTGAATAACATTCTCCTTTACAGATTCGAAATTGGATGCTTCGTTTTCGAGTTATTCGAGAAAAACACCGGACCAATCGCAGTAAGGCGAGGCCACGTGACGTAGACGCTCGGGAAAAATGGCGGCCGGTCCAGGAGCGCGCAGCGTCTCGTACCAACACGTTACCGCACGTTTTCGTTGATAACTCTGAAACGAAGCGTCGAATCGCGAACTGGCAAAGGGAAATGTTGTTTAGAATCGTTTCAAGAATCTCCTGAAATTTTTTTATAATTTATGGGACGCTCTATACTTCCTTAAACATCTTTTAAATATAGTTTCACCCTGTTTGAATTATTCGCTACACAGACATTCGGTGCTCTTTTTAATAATTATATAATTTCTGCAGAATAAAATCTTTCAATCGCACAATGTGCTTTGGCAATGTAGATTTTTCTTTTTTCACTTGTTAACCCCTTGGCCTACGACTTATTTTATGGTACCAGTGACTAGACATTCTTAGTAAATTAAATTAAAATATTATTTCGGTTTAAAGAAAATTAAGGAACTACGAGTTTAGAAGATTCACGTCGAAATTTTGATCACGAGCCTAACTCGTTGTTGTAGGGGGGCGAGTTAAAACGATGGCAACAATGATTTGCAGTGACAGCGATAACATACGAGTATCGTACACCGTGTTTAGAATTTCGAAATGTTCCGGCAGTAATTGTTTGCTCTGTTGCAGCGTCCAGAGCCGATTCCTCGCCGCCAACCAAATATGTCCGCCGCATTCCGAGCAGTCCTAACGTCCGCCATGTTGTTTCTCGTCGCTTGCGAATTCCAGAAGCCGCGACGACCGCTGGACAACTACGCTGCGGTCTACCCGTTTCTGGAAAAGTGTGCGAACACGACGAGACCGTCTCTGCTGACGATACTGCTAGACGATTACGCGAACGACGAGACTCCCGGCATTCCTCGGAACGTTTTGAATCGTGTCAACGTGCCCGTCAGGTGGGTCACGCTGGACCACGCTATCTCCTCGAACTGGCAACACCAGAAAGAAGAATACCAGGCGATTGAACCCGGAGGATGCGTTCTGTTTCAATTCTCGCATGCTAACAGCCTGAAGAACACCCTGAATCCGCCTCATTTAACCTCGATCTGGCATCCGGAGAACTTTTACATTCTGCAAAGCACGGGATCGTCGCGTTTCCGCGATCTCGAGAAATTCTGCAGATGGACGTTCGAAAGGCTGTGGAGATCCCGAAGGATTTACAAGATCATTTTTCTCGCTGCTGGTTCCTCGATGGCGATTCGATTCGATCCTTTCGGGGTTCAGCTCGGTGGCAGCTGCCGCGGCGATGAAAAGGACGTTTTGAAGATCGATCACGCTAATCTGACCGACGTCTCGGACTTTTTTGAAGAGAAACGAAACTTCGGACAGTGTCCGGTGAGGGTTGCGATTTTCGAGACGACTACGATGACCAAGATGGCAGGGCAATATGGCGGCGTGGATTATAGGCAAGCTTCGACATTTTTTGTGTA
>CM052097.1:21593760-21603984 GCA_028453745.1 Agapostemon virescens | reverse complement strand
CACAGCTTGGCGGCCGCAAAGATTAAACAACGATCCTGAAAATTTGCTGCGCGCCCGCGTCCCACAAAAGGAACACGCCCGATTGTTTATTTTATTTCCGCAGCTTTATTTTCGGTGCTCGATGAATAGCCGGCCCTGATTGCCCCCTTCCCCCCTTAACCCCGCCAGCACCGCCGCCGACGTTAGTTAATGGCGGAATGAAAAATTGGACAGGCAAGCACTGGTTCAATCAGCCGAGCCTAATTGTCAGGCTCGAATGTTCGTTTCTGAATTTACTTGCGTAGTTGCGAAATCGTCTTTCCAATTTCTGAGATAGTGTAGATAAATAGAGTGTTAAGTGTGTGTTTGTGTATGTATGTATGCGTGGGTGCGTGCGCAAGTATGGTGTGTAACACTTAACCTGTACCGTATAAAACAATGGAACATCAACGAAAAATATGAAAAGTATAATTTTCAATTTATCAGCCTTATAAAATTAAAAAGAATACCTTTATGTAAAATTTCCGCGAGTCTTGTTATGGTAACACTCTTTAGCATCTTTATAATTACAACGAACTTGCACTACCGGTGAACGATCGTCGAAAGGTTAGAAGAATCTTCGACACTCATTGTTTTCTGCAATCGACACAGTGGACTTTTACTTTTTCCATAAAGATTCGCGGTACGGTTGGAACAAACTGGGTCACGTAAGACCCCGAGAACACTCGTACAATTACAGAAACTGTCGCCCCTCGTTCCCGATGTAAATTCCGCTATTTGTCGAACCGCCGTCGAACACTGACAAAACTATTCAGGGCTCTGTCGATGGAACTGTTCGACCAATCCGCGCGATCGATAATTTGTCAGTGATGTAACACTGTCGCCCAGTGCTCGGTATTCTCATAATTAAAATAACAAGAGCTTAATGATAAATTAACATTTAACAGTATCACAAATTATTACTAGAAATTAATACTAAACATATTAATGAACGTTCTCCTGTTGCATATATATATATATATAATATACGAACGTGCATATATGTATACATGTATATATGCGAAGCAGTAGCCGTGAAAATGAAATGGTATTGTCGAACGCGTGTAGATGAACAGCGGCAATGAGAATTGTGAATTGCAAAACAGTACGACGAGGGACGGTTCTGTTGAAAAATTACGTAAAAAATGCAACAGTTTCGCGTTATCAGTCTCTATTTATAATCGCTTCTACGTAAACTATTCTCTCGTTATCGATAAACCTATATTTGGCGGTTCGTCCGGGATGGGTGCAACACCGATCACCGTACGGTGGCGCTGATGACACTGACAGAGAAGGACGGAGCGATGGAGCGTTGCGAAGACGTTCGCACGTGAGAGAGAGAGAGAGGCAACGAAGACAAACTGCCGGAGAAGGCAGTAGCATGGGGTTCCCGAAAAAATGTGACGAAGCTAAGGCGATGATGTGTGTTGACGGTTACCGAGTGAAGCGAAACAAAGAAAAACACGATGACGATGCCTGTAGCTGACGTTCGAGGGCGAAGGCCGTTGCAGGATGGTCGAATATTATAATGGGATCAAGATTATACATAACATGGGGATTCAAGAAACGTAGGAGGTTGCGAACGGGAAGGACGCGCAGGTTAGGTCCTGCTGTTACGGTTTCCTCTCTTTCTTAAAATCTTACATGGCCAAAGATTTCTTTTTAGGTTTTCATAGCGTGAGAAAATGTTAGGCAATAAATGTTATGAAAAGCTCTATTTTATCGACACATGCATTTTTCTATCTTAATATATTTAATCGTAGGTTAGCCCCGGATTTTCTGTCACACGGTGTGGCATATCTCATAGAGTTTTCGCTGTTTTATGGCGTTCGAGTGTAAGCCCTGTGTTCTCGTGGAAGAATTGTGCCCGGCTTTCCGAAAGGCTTGTAACGGTGAGACATGAGTATACATATGTATATTGATATAGCGTATTTCAGTGAAAACCGTTTCGCAAGAAATTATCTTTTATATCTGACAAACAGAATTCCTCGCTTTGGGGCAGTGTTGAAAAAGCGTAAACAGAGATTAGGCGTGTTTGTTTTTCGGTGGAGTTACTTGCAATCTCGGTAATTTATATCTTGATTACTTAAGCCCGGTGTCCAGTGATTAAAAGCTTCTGTGCGAATGGATTAAATTGCTGACCGAGTTGATTCTCTTATTTCGATTAGTTCTGGAATGTTTTAATCAATGCTAATCCATTGTACACTCTGCGCACGGCTACTTAACTGATAGATTAGTATAATTTATGCGTTTATTTGAAATGTCTTCTCGTTCGAGATATTATACAATTTACGATACGAAAATTACGAGCAAAAACTAATATTTAGTATGGCAACGGGTTTGTTTAAAACATGTCTGATCAGAGCAATCCTTCAATTTATCGTTCTGCCTTGAAAGTATTTTAATTAATATTTACAGCTTTATATAGTTTACGCATTCGTTTCAAACATTGCCACACAGTTGGATTGATTAATTTAAATTTACAAAATGACAGAAATATTTTCACGTT
This sequence comes from Agapostemon virescens, assembly GCA_028453745.1. Taxonomy (NCBI): domain Eukaryota; kingdom Metazoa; phylum Arthropoda; class Insecta; order Hymenoptera; family Halictidae; genus Agapostemon; species Agapostemon virescens. Next base: position 21,601,457 of record CM052097.1, on the reverse strand, counting down.
AAAAACTCTACCATTTTTCATTGATTTCAATTTCTTTGTGAATATTTTGTTTTAGTAATAAACCTATCACAAATTTTACAGGTTCTTTATTTTACAATTCTTAAAATTGTAAGGTTCTTTATTTTACAATTATTAAAAGTGTAAGGTTCCTTATTTTACAATTATTAAAATTGTAAAGTTCTTTATCTTACAATTCTTAAAATTGTAAGGTTCTTTATTTTACAATTATTAAAATTTTAAGGTTATTTATTTTACAATTATTAAAAGTGTAAGGTTCCTTATTTTACAATTCTTAAAATTTTAAGGTTCTTTATTTTACAATTCTTAAAATTGTAAGGTTCTTTATCTTACAATTCTTAAAATTATAAGGTTCTTGATTTTACAATTATTAAAATTGTAAGGTCCTTTATTTTGCAATTATTGAAATTGTAAAGATGCCTCCATTGAAAATAATTATTATACGAATTTGTTTATTGAAAACCATACAATCAAGATCGCACAAAATTTAAATAAATGTAGTTGTACAATTTTGATTAAGTAACACATATTAGTGTTAACCATAAATCTACCAGACCCCAATAAATCTACCAATAAACTTTTTCACGCCATTACATCGAGCAGGAAGCTATTCGCCCATCAATAAAACGAAATGATAAAAACTAATAACTCGGATACAAGTATAAATCATTCAGATAAATTGTTGAACGATTTATAACCCAATTTTTTCCACAACTCAGGAAGGAAACTTCCAATCAAATAATAAATGCAACTGATATATACAGGGTGTCCCAAAAATATTCCTGTTCCTTAGAATGAGAGATTCCTCAAGTTATTCTGAAACACTTTTCCCTTTGCCGTTTCGTGATAAGTCGCTTAGTTCGCGACTTATTGACGTAAAACATAGACCAATCACGCTCCGCTCTGCGGGAACCGTTGCCTCTGATTGGTCCGTGTTTTTCGTTAATAACTCGAAAACGAAGCTGCTTATGACATTTTTGCAAAGGGAAAACTTTCTTGAATAAACCTCAGTAATCTCCACCTTTAAAGAACTCGTACATTTTTTTATTCAAACTTCATACAATTGTTATAACAATATGTACTTCATTACAGCAGTACATATAAAATTTCTGATAAAAATATTTTCATAACTTCCGTAATCGTGAAAGGAAAAATTTAAAGAAAAATGTAATTTTCAATGATTTTAGTGTTAACATTATCCGTGAAAATCTGTCTGTGAGAAAAGTTCGATTATTTAACAATATACTATTATGCAGAGCAGACTGTCAATCATAACTATCCGGACACTTTCTGCATGCGATAGATTCTTGGAAACTACACCAGTAATATAGCCCGAAAGATTTTATTAGATTGTGAACATTGTTTCTTGGAGTTCTGCGACTGTTCCGTTCAACTTGACATAATAGTTCGCGGTACACTCAAGTAGGCAGTGCGCATATAAACAGAATTTGCAAGTAGGCAACTTATAAAAATAAGTAACTGCAGTAACATCGTGAAAAGTTTTTACCAAATAAGATTTTCAGACCACATACAATACCTAAACATTTTGGACACAGTAAATGATATTAATATGTTAATTTTCAGTTTATTAAAATTATTGGAAGGAGAGATACATTCTCATGTATCTTAAAAATATTGCTTTTTCAGTAGTTAATTAATGGGACTGGATTTTATGAATTTATGGCAACATTGTATAAGTAAACGATATCAGTAAAATTTATAATATTAAGTACATGCAGTAACAATGTTAAAAAAAAATTGTATAATGTACCTATATGATTTTTAATATATTAAAATTATTGGAAGGAAAGATACATTTTTATGTCTCTTAAAAATATTACTTTTTCAGTAGTTAATTAATGAGACTGGATTTTATGCATTTATGGCAACATTGCATAAGTAAACGATATCAGTAAAATTTATAATATTAAGTACATGCAGTAACAATGTTAAAAAAAAATTGTATAATGTACCTATATGATTTTTAATATATTAAAATTATTGGAAGGAAAGATACATTTTTATGTCTCTTAAAAATATTACTTTTTCAGTAGTTAATTAATGAGACTGGATTTTATGAATTTATGGCAACATTGTATAAGTAAACGATATCAGTAAAATTTATAATATTAAGTAAATGCTGTGAGAACGTTAAAAAAAATTGTTCAGTATCCCTGTATTATTTTTAATATATTAAAATTATTAAAAGGAAAGATACATTTTTATGTGTCTTAAAAATATTGCTTTTCCAGTAGTAAATTAATGGGACTGGATTTGACGCATTTATGACAACATTGTATAAATAAACGACATCAGTGGACCTAGTGTCGACGACGTGTTACTATGCGTGCAATTGAATCCTGGATGTTAGAGTTGATGGTTTACGTAAGAACGCATCCGCAGCCGACCGACTGCACCAGAATCGATTGCATACCTTGATGCGCCCGTGCGAAAATTTCTTTTTCTCCCTGTGCGCGGCCTAGCATTGCGTCCGAACCCACCCCCGCATCAACCTTGACTCCCTGACGCATTTAGATCGCTGGTTAGCTGCGTTTCTCTATGTGCATTATGTGCATAGCCCCCGTGTCGTTTACTTCTCGATGTACGGACGACACATAGCCGATGAAAAATTCAGTTCGCCGCTTACAGTGTTCGCACAAAATATCTATTTCTTTCAGACCTCTGTCGGGCGTCGGTCTCTCTGTACATAAGTATGTATCTGGCTCGTAAGTAGACTACGAACCGTTATAGCAATGCGAACGGGGGTTAGGTAACGTTCCAGACGTCGGCAAAAATCAAAGTACACCCCTTAATACTAGAACTACCGACACGATAAATCTTTATTAATAAATAAATAAAAATTCGCATAGTTTCGAAGCTAGCATAATTCCATAGTTACTTTTTCGGTAGATACGTAGAGGTAATATGAAGGTCACCTTAATTTAAAAAATTAAAATGCTATACTTTCCCATGCCCCATCTAAGCGAGGCCCAAAAAAGAATTGATTAGAGTGTCTGCTAAAGATTTAGTAAAGTCTCGATAAATACCACCACCTAGGGCCCGGAACGGTGCACTTATCGTGTACAGACCCCAGACGAAATTTGCTGACTCTCGAAAGGAATATTTTGCAGTAAACAAGATATCAAGATCTACTTTATTTTATTTTTTAATTTAATTATACATCTTTTTATTATAGTATTTGATGCCACTTGATATTCCCTATGTGAAACTACTAAATCTAAACTAAATGGATTTAGTAAAGTCTCGATAAATGCCACAGAACCTGATATCCCTCGATTCAAAATTCATAATCCCTCGAAGAGTGTAGCTTGTAGTATTGGGGCTACTATTATAGCAATTATTCTATATTTATTCGAAAATCGTTCACACTACTGTGCACTTATAATGAACATAAAACCAAGTCACAACGTTTTGCATTTACGGTAATCATATATTGAAACATCTAAAATAAGCCACTTAAATAACTGGATTGCTGTCAGAAAAAATTTGTCAGACGAAATTTGCATGGTTTCGAGACTAGCATAATTCCATAGTTATTAGGTGGACACGTAGAGGTCATATGAAGCTCACCCTAATTTAAAAAATTGAAATAATATTTCTCTTCTATCTGTATATCATCCAAGCATACATCAAAACAGAATTTATGAAAATGTGCATATATCGTGCACATTTATATGAATAATATGTACAGGGTGACCCATAAAAAACTGACCAGTTGAATAACTTAGTTACCCCCAGGGAAAAGAATGGGGCTGAGTTTTAGATGGCTCATCGTACTTACTGAATAATTTGAAGTAATCCAAAGCAGCAATATTTTTTCAAATCTTCACGCGTTCGCATTGTTCGCATAAGATTCGCCTATTCGATCAGCAGACTTACGCATCGCGTATTCCCTCGGAGATCTAATAAAGCCGCGGTCGAACGATCAGCGTCGAAGGTCCAGTCTTCGCGGATAAAAACTACAAAAATACAGAATAACTTAAACCAGTCGATCGCCGGGAACGATAAGAACGGAATGCGAATTCAACGTCAAGCAGATTGTCCGCCATTAATTTACACGGTTTCTGCATAATGCATGCGTCCGTGATAAAACAGGTGCCGTTCTCTTATCGTGTGCTGTTTTTCCTGTCGATATCCTTTTGATACTTCGACCGCAAACAGTGAAAGGCAGAAAACGACACCGTATGTCGGGCAAACCGCCGCGACATTGGCGCTCGATTTTGCCCGTTAATAAATAATCGTTGCCCGATAAGAAAAAGAAATCGTCACGGTCTTTCGCGGCCGCACCGGTACCGACCAGACTCGCTCCGCAATTAACCCTTTCGATCGCGGCTGTCCAATGAGCCACGGATAATTGCTCCGATGAACAACGATAAATGAACAACTGGATGAGGGAACGGGGCTGGAGGGGCAGCGGGAAATCACCATTATTATTCCCGGCACTTGGAAACCGTATTGATCGGCCTGGCCAAACAAAACAAACGACAGTCGAAAAGATTGCGAATTTTATGCTTTGCTACGTTTGTTTTGTGCAGCTACGCGAATTCGATCGGAGACTGCCTTCCCCGTCTCTGTTGGTTGTCAGATAATTACACCACTTTCGAACCACCGATATCGATCTATGCCTGTTTATCGATCAGTCCGAGTATTCGAGGAAAACAAATTTTATCCCATAAGATTGCTAACTAGCTTGAGATTTACATTTGCAAATTATTTAATAATGGTCCTACTTTTGTGGATACCAAAAGAGACTACCTTGCTTAGTAAAATATTACACAATGTTAATTTTCAAGTCTGTTAAAAATATTTCTGTTATGTATAAAAGACTGAAAGAAGTAATGAAAATTTTAAAAAAGTTTATATTATATATAAAAGACTGAAAAAGTAATGGAAATATTTAAAAAGTTTCTATTATATATAAAAGACTGAAGAAGTAATGAAAATGTTAAAAAATTGAATGAAACATTTTTAATTAATCTGTGAATCCCAAAGTGAAATAAAAATTGTTGCTAGCGATTGCAAGTCGAAGAATCCAAACTAGAATTTATTTCTCCGTTTAACAATTTGATCAGGACGCAAACAACATACTTAAATTCTTTCACTCTATAAAATCACCCATACCCATTTCAATTTGTATTTATACAAATTCCGCGATCTATCTGTCAAAAAAATATGTACAAATATTGTTCCACGTTCCATTGTTTCGGACAGGGATTTTCCGCCCAATTCCACGCAAATTGCATTGACTTTACGTTAGCGGATGAACGAGCTCAGATGATTTGTTCGAATATCGAGACTCGTTTATCGCCTCCCGCTAGATAAATCCCGCGGATTTGATACGGACGAAGATTAACCGGAGCGAATGCGATTCCTCACGTTGCTGTTTTTGTATCGAGACCGTGTCCATGTATTTTCGACGTGAAACACGAGTTCGAGGCTCGCGCCGGCCAATATGCTTGATTAATATCGAGGTTAACGGCTCCGGCCGCCACGGACGGTCTTATCGCCCGTTTCGCTATAATATGTAGTGGCAGGAGTCGTATCTCGCTGCCAAAAATATTCTACTCTTGACCGAGAGTGCTAGAAACTCGGAGACGTTGCTGTGAACCGCGTGGATTCTGTTGTTTCGCGAGAATTTCGGTTGCCAGATCTCGAACGTTTCGTTGACGCGCGCTGTGCGTTGAGAAATTCGTTTTCTGGACAAGGTTACGTTACTCAGGAATCAGTGTCACGAAAAATGTTTCGGCTAAAAGCTGCGAAATGTACGGGATGTCTCTTGGAATTTAAAGAAATTCAAACGGGAGATTCCTGAGGCGATTCTGAGCAACATTTTCCTTTGCACTTTCGCGATTCGACGTACCGTTTTTGAGTTATCTTAGCATCGAGACGAGACTCTGGGCGTTCCTACACCGGCCGCCATTCTTCCCGAGGCTGACGTCACGCTGGCGCACGCCACGCCTCGCTCGCTCTCATTGGTCCGTGTTTTTCGTCAATAACTCGAAAACGAAGCGTCGAATCGCAAATTGGCAAAGGAAAATGTTGCTCAGTTTTGCCTTGGGAATCATCCACTCAAATTTCTTTGATTTACACTGAAAATTTTGTACATTACAGACGCATACAAGTCTGTAAGTTAGAGGAAAGAAGAAATTTTTAGGAACTTTGTATTTGCAACCAACAGATTTAAAAGAAGGAAACTTCCGTCTCAGTTTTCCACAGAACAATTTATGTAATCAACAATTCCCTTGAAGATTTTTATAATAAACGAATAGTATATAAATTTATGGATTACAGCTGAGAATTTTTGTCACTGGCCGAGTTTTATGCGAATTTACAATTTGAAGTTCCACAAAAGAAATCGCAATGATCGAGATCGCTGAAGAAAATGATAATTCGGGCTGACACGCTTCTGGATGCATCTACCCGTTCGCATAACGCGAGACAACGAGCGTTCATGGGAGAATAATTCGCGAAGAGTATCAAAGTAAGCCGCCCGATCGATCTGTGTGACAAAAATTGCCGGTGCTTTGAGTTTCCTGTCGAATTCACAGAGCTTATAGTTCGTCCCAATTTATCCGGCGTCGCGCAGTGGTCAATTTCCTCAAAAAACGTGGACAGAATTCGTATCTTCGGCTCTAAAAATATATTTATGCATCTGTAACCTCTCATCATGGTCTTCCAGAATATTTAATAATTATCGTACACCCCACGAAGCTTTAATGAAACTAAACCTGTAGTTTTAATAAATTACATTTCAAAAAATTGCCACTAAAAAATAATTTGTTTTCTAAATTAAGAAAACAAAAAGTGGAAATCTTTTTCAATCCATAACTGGCAAACATTTTGGAGGAAATATATTTCAGTTACCATTTTATAGTCTTTCTATAATTCACAAAAAATAATATTCTAAATAAAAAGTAAAATTGCAAATAAACTTTACACAATTTTGAGAATCCTTCGGATAAAATTCATATTATTTTCAGAATCGTTCAAACAAAGTTCAGTTTTAGAAAAATTTCCTAATAAACAGATAATAAGTAATATTTATCCCATAGCGTCACCCTTGCAAATAAAATTTTACATAATTTTGAGATTCCTTCGGATAAAATTCATATTATTTTCAGAATCGTTGAAACGAAGTTCAGTTTCAGAAAGATTTCCTAATAAATGGATTACCCAGCTGTTTTCCTAACGGATAAATTACCCAGCATTTTCCCGCAGCGCCGGAAAACTCTTTTTTATTATAGTTTGATACGGAGTTTCAGAACGGAAATTTAGTGGATAGGTAAAATGTGCTGTCTACCGATAAAGTTAATTAAATCAACCCATCAAGAGCTGCTCTTCCTACAGTTTTATCTACGACTCCGAGAAAATTGATCACTGCGCGTCGGCCATGTTGGAAACCATTCTCTGGATCGCTGCACAGTGCAGCAGAAATGGAAAGCAACATAATCGCACGGCTGAGTTACAACTCTCCACCCCGGGGCAACGAAATATCACCGAAATTATTCCGAATAATAAATCCGGCGCCGGTTGTGTCAAGTTTCAAACAGTTTTACAACTTGTTGAACCGTGCCCGCGTTAAAATCCCGCCGAGGATCCTCTTCTCTGCTTTCAATCTTTCCGAAGTTTAGCTACCCTCGCGATGACTCTTCGCACGC
>CM052097.1:21560936-21575474 GCA_028453745.1 Agapostemon virescens | reverse complement strand
ATTGAAATTATAAAAATAAGGTTATGTTAGGGGTATCGCTGCATGTTATAGACGGCACCACCATCTTTAGGGGAAAATGTTTGTCGATGTTTATTTACTATTCTGTTAGTAACTTTTCAACTATAACTTAAGCGTTTTACCATCACGTTCAGTGGCGCTAAACTTACATTTTACGATGCAGATGATTCTTACCAGAATTTGCATTGAAACGTAGAGGGAATCCGGCACGAATCTTTTGTAATTAAACTATGTCACAAAGTTTCAACTACAATTTTAACTGTTTATTCAAGTGTATTTTAAGTTTCCAGTCTTTCTGCTAATGCAACAGCCATTCGTTTAAATTAATCGCTAGAATTCGCCTAATTCTAATTTCGTACAACTCCGACAGCACAGTCAGAGGGTTAATAACATTAGTTCGTTAACATAAAATCAATAAACTACAATCTAGAATTCCCCACGATTAAAATCAGTTGCTCGGTACAATTTATAACGTGTGTGTTTCTGTTACTAACTAAAAAACCATAGAAAAACGATGATTCGTTCTTCAGCTTGAATGTATTAAAAAAATATTTATTTACACAGCAGCAAAGACATCAATTTATACAATCTAGAATTTTTATATTTTAGTCACCTCTCGGTCCTCTGAACCTTCTCCTTCCGTCAATCTGAAATACGTATCAAAATGTATTCCCGTGTATATCGCACAGAATAAAATCATTATTTAATGACAATTACAATCGAATGTTTGCACTCGAAAAACGTTTTATGTAGACTATAGCATTCGTCAGGCACGGTACCGTCTTTTTTCAAGAGACATTGTCTAGGCGTCTGCTTATGCTGCAACAAATTAACGATTTCAATTGATACTACTATTTTAACGCACATATCACGTTACCCATAAACACCGATAAAGAACAGTTCGACTAATCATTCGGGGAACGCTACGTAGACACTATAACAAACGATCATGGGAGGTTAAATCGAATGCCAGCAGATATTATAATTTCTTACGATTCGACAGCAATCACTTTCTAGCAAACACATTTTCAAACTAGCGCGAAGGTCGGCGCATTTTGATTTATCTTTTAATTGTTCCCCATCGGTCGAATATCGCATCATCTTGAATGATATATTCGTCGAGACTTTCTTGCGATGTTGTATACAGCTCCGGTTATGTTTTCCTCGATTCGCAGAAGGTACCTAACCTCATTTTCGTGACGGATTCGTAATACAACACGCGACACATATGGACGGTGAAGGGCAGTTGCGTTCGGTGAATGATCGAGTTAGGATCTAGACAGACGTCACCTCATGAGATGTAATATTTTGTATCGATTAACGTTCATGGAGACTGATTAACAATCACCAAGGATACCGAGAGACTAAAAATTACAAGGTAACAGACAACTTCGGCTGTCTTTTCCGATGACGTTTGACAGTTCGCGTTTATGATGTTTCGACTTTAATCGTCTAGTTTTCGACAATTGATTGCTCCCCGTTGATTTTGTCACGTAAGTTTTTTCAATCGTATTTGTTAAATCGATAATCTAATTTTCTCCAAGTCGTTGGCCCCCTTTAACGTTATCGATTAATTTTTTTTAATTATATTTGTCAAATTGATAATCTAATTTTTGACAAGTTGCCTCGCGTCGATCTTCTTTTTAATTTAATCTGATTCTTTTTAATTGCACGTGCTGTGTTGATTTTATCTTTGAAAATGATCTATGTTTCAGTCAAATGGTTTATCAACGTGGAAATCAGAGGGAAGGTTCCCCGCATTATGTTTTTTTATATTCGGATGACGAAGCCAACGATGAAGGTGATAGCATTCCTTTGCAATCGCAAAACAAGGCTTCACTATTGCCACGAAAGGTGGAAGTGATTAATGTCCAGTTAAAGCCTAAAGACACTTTGCAAGCCATGGCACTAAGATACAGATGCACGGTAATACCTAGTATAGTCTTGTTCAGATATAAGGCGATGGTATTAGCTTAGAAATAAAGAAATCTCTGTCCCCTTAGCTTCTTTTGAAGTTAGTCGCTTGACTCACTGCCAGAACTAGAGAGTACATGCTACCTCTTGCCTCTTTCTAACTGTCAATGTCTCTTTTGGTCTGCTCCATGATTATTGATGAAAGTTGATGATAAGCAGTGCTTTCTAAATTATCCTTTCAGATATCTGAGTTGAAGAGAATCAATAAGATTCACAAGGAAAACGAGATCTATGCGAGACGTTTCATAAAGGTGCCAATTCAACCTTTCTCTCTGTTGACTGAAAGTTTGACGGTGACTGAGACTGAACAAGCCAGTCCAAGCAATGTAAGTACACCTGCTGACGAAGAAGCTAGAACCAGTATACCTGAGCAAGATTCGTCAACGAATATAATCAACACTCCTGCTATAATTCAATCACCAAATGCAGAGATTAATGCAATAATATTGAACTCTGTGTGTGAGCCCTTAACGACGTACAATAATAGTAATTCCTTAGAGATTGTTAGTGCAGATACTGACCACTTGCTTGCTTCATCAGAAAATAACTCGACCGACACTAATTTAACAGAAACGTTTAAGTGTTCTGGGGATGACTGTGGATTATCCTGGACACACCTACTTGTGTTTTCCCTATTCTTAAGTTTAGCAGGGCCTATCCTATACCTACTCTTATGCACAACAGTATTTTCACCTAAGAATCATTCGGTTACTAATCATTAGCGATACTCGAAAAATACCTACTAATACTTGCCATTGCATGACTGGTAAGAACTTGGAAACGATATTTTAAGATATTATTTTCTTACATTAATAATACACGAACGCGGTACATTTGTTACTGAGTAATGTGAATAAGTTATAGGATGTATAAGTTAAAGTGCCTTTCGTGAGTATCTGAAGGATGATATTAACAAATCTGTGAATTGTAGTATGTGTATGAATATATGCAACCAGTGTAAGTATTTATACTCCTTTCAAAAACAAATAACTTTCTAAAAATTAGACCAGACGGAATGAGTCTTTTTAAGATGTTAGATTGTAACATCTCCAAAAAGTTTAAACCGTTTGTAAAGGGTTATTCGTTTTCAAAGGCTGCACCAATACTTTTTACGTTAACTGTACATACATATATGATATGGTTATTCCGCGAATTGTATAACTTATCGTTTAATGGAGCAATTGCCAAAGATGTTCCCATTGGCAGTTGATCTGCTCACAAGGATCTTGTATAGAAAGATATACATATTAGTTTTTTTTATTTTTCTTGAAAATATGTAATATTAAGCGATTTTGAATCTCTCTTTATTGTAACAACACGAATTAGTATGTACTATTACTTGTGATGATTCGTACATTTTATATGATTAATATTGTTGCATTAAGAAAGTACAAGCTAATTACAGTATCCCCTCCTTAATTTTGAAAAAGATCTTTATCATAACCATTAAAAGAAGACTGCAACTTTTCTAACTTTTGATTTTACGAAACTTTTATCATTTTATCAGTCTCGTCTTTTTGATTAAAATAACACCATACGCGATATAATTACCTTGGATCCTATTCTTCTCTACGTTTGGAACACTACAAAGAACATTATTTCTTTTCTATAATTGTGATACTAGCAGACCCGAAGTTTTCACAATTACAGAGAGAATACTGTATTGAAATTGGACGAAGCATCTTCCTCTGTGGTGACATTTTTATGTAATTATAACAACGCGTATTTTATTAAATATGGCTTTCGACGTTATGTAAAATAAACTTTTGATAATATTTTCTTGTTGAAATTTATGAGAAATATATTTTTTAAAACTGAATTTTGTTTTGCTGAATACGTCCTTTAACAAACTAATAATTCGCTAACAATAATGTGTAAAATGTAGTAAAAAGCAGTAAGGTTTCTATAGAAATGTTTTCTATTCTTTTATTGATCGTAAGTTACAAAATCAAAATGGTAATTGATGTTTCTTGCAAGTGTTACCAATACGATGTTACTTTTATATGCTGATTTGTAATTCCAACATGTCCTGCAATTAATAAAATAGAAGTATAAATACCTTCGTCTATAAACGTGTGAGAAAGTCGTTATAGTTAGCTATGTTCAGAGTACGATATGTCGTTCAAATCAACTCAGAAGACCGTCGTAATTTTCATCATTTAATACTTCATTAACACGTTAAGCGCCACGCCGAATTTCTGTGCCGTTCTGTTCAAGCCACGGTTAGCCGTCAGGCGGGCCGCTCGCCAATAGACGAATCAGAATATAAACAGTCGGGTAACGTAACGCGCGCTGCAATAGCAGAACGTACGGACCGACGAGGTCTGAACGGAAAGTCCAGCGCCGGTCCCTAGGGACTGGCGTGGCGCTGAACATGTTAATATTGAACATTAATTTTCTAGATTTAGTGTGTTACTTACCATTGATTGTATTTTCCAACATGTCCTGCAATTAAAAAAATATAGGAATTAGTACCTTCTTCTATAAACGTGTGAGAAAATTGTTATAATTAGCTATGTTCAGAGTACGATATGTCGTTCAAATCAACTCAGAAGACCGTCGTAATTTTCATCATTTAATACTTCATTAATATTGAACATTAATTTTCCAGATTTAATGTGTTACTCACCATTGATTGCATTTTCTACAATCTTAGAACTTCTTAAAACTCTTCTTCGATCCAGTTCCCTTGGATACCTTCAGAACATTAAATCTGACTGTTTTACTAAGGGGTCTACATTCTCCAATCGTAACAACATCGCCTATTTCCACATCTCTGTAACATAGAACAACAATGTCAATAACGATATAAGGAAATATTATTAACAAAACCTCTAACATTGAAATAAATCTTTAATCAGTTGACGAATATATCAATTCAATTCTTTTCTTCAGAAGACCGTCGTCGGTATCATCATACAACATCAATGAAATAATTATAAGTTATGCAAAGTAGTACACAGTAATAGTAACCTGAAGCAAGGACTGAGATGGACACTCATGTTTCGATGGCGTTTCTCAAACCGATTGTATTTTCTGATATAATGCAAGTAATCCCTACGTATGACAATGGTCCTCTGCATTTTCATCTTTTGCACCACGCCGGTAAGTATGCGTCCTCTGATGGAGATGTTGCCAGTGAAAGGACATTTCTTGTCAATGTAAGTTCCCTCAATAGCCTAAAAATCAACATCCAAAATTTAATTCGCGTTACCGAGTATTTCTAAACGATGTTTCTTAATTGAACAAAACTATACGTACCTCACGAGGTGTTTTGAAACCAAGACCGACATTTCGGCTGTATCTCATAGGCTTCCTCCTTTTGGGGCCCAGACCTTTCTTGCGGTTAAGAAAGATCGTGGGTTGTTTTTGAAACGAACGCTCAGTCTAGGAACACAAGAACGCATTTCTAAATCTCATTGTTCTTCCTAGATTGCATAAACTGCAGTATTATCATTAGACACGTGGAGTGTTTAGACAACCGAACCACGTGCAACGTTCGTACAAAAAGCCATAACCTTTTCGGAAAAGTCTCGAATAACGAATATTTTTTTCTGATTAGTGACTATTGCATTTGAAACGATCACTTGGACACGAATACATTCAAAATAATCACATTAAACAAAAGAAATATACATATTGTCACTTTCAACGTAGTATACGTACCTGATCAGCCATCTTGTCTTATTAAAAGAACGATCGACACCGGAAAGGCGACTCACGTCATTTTGTTTGTTCGAGTCTTCACTACCGCCAACACAAAGTGACAAAATGTTAAAGAGGTTTAGCAATGACTGGAACTGCTATTGTTGACAGCGGAAAGAAACATATACAAGCATGAATTTAGGGACTTTACTATCATTTAATCTATTTAACTTTGTGTTAAAACATATATCAAGTGGTCAATTGTTAATTTCAAGACGATTGTTCTGCTAGGTAACAATCCGCTACCATTATACGCATTGTTGCTATTGGTCGAAGAGTCCTCTTAGAGTTAGAATGAGTATCATATATATTCATCCAGATTATTTGATTTCATACAAAGAAAAGTACGACAACAGCGACAAGTTCTACTAAACGTAAGATTGCCATTAGCCGATCCGAAATTTTTTGTTAATTACGAAATCGAAGCATCAAATCTTAAATTGGCACAAGAAAGAGTTTGTTGGAATAACCCCAGAAAGCACCTCTTTCAAAGAAGTCGAGTGTGTTTGGGACACTCTCTATAACACATTTACATTTCCGAAGAAAGTTGTGTGAGAGTTTATTTTTTAGGATTCGTGAACAGTACAGGTTCCGACATGAGTTTCGCCTCTACTATAATACTTTATGTTAGAAGTTTGTGAGACTCACCGTGAATGTCGCTGCTCGTCTACGGCCGTTTCCTCGGTGGGTAAAAAAATAAAATATTTATTAAGTACGCCGCAACCAACCATTGTTTGTGCAGAGTATTGATTCAACGTATTTTGACGACGAACTTAAAGTAAGAATAACTGCGATTGCATCGTGTGTTAGCGTATTTGTCGAGCGAACGCGTTGAGAATCGTGCTTTACGAAAGACTGTGCACGAACGATCGATATGCCTATCTGTCTGTAAACTATGTAATCGTTGCGGACCGTACGTGTTTATGGATGTTTCGATGGTTGACAGCTGTCAATCGTACATAGGTTGGTAGTGACTCACCGCATCGTCAGTGGAACTAGGTGAAGATCGCTTGCATCGGTAGGTGACTAACAACCCAAGAATTATCGCCGCCTTCTGTTACTTTTTTTTTTTCTTTCTTTGTTGTGTTATCATTTATCGCGCACGCACTTCCTCGTTTTTAGCCGAGAACGGTCCGTGCTTTTGTGACTCTCCCTTAGACAAACCTAAAACAATTCCAGCACTCTCGCTTTTTTGGCCTACAAGTTTTGTGCTGGTCCACCACAGGTATCACGCACCATCACCTACCCCCCTTTGTTCAGATGTCCAGGTATTTTTTGTAAGAGCTGTATTTTTTTACTTTGTTTCGCATTGCACTGCACAGACATTGCTAAACAATCCAATAACATTTGCTTTGTTCCTATTATTTCACAGCGATATAACCGGCATGGCGTCTAGTTCTGTCAGCCAGGAGGACTTTGACAATGATTATGAGCTATCGTCCAGGAGGTCCAAAATTAGATCAGCACGGGCAAGGATTGGCCCACCCAGAGCAGTAGAAGCCTCTTCGATAAACTTGCAAAGTAATTCTATTAAACCTTTGTTAACACTGACTGCTCGCTGTCGTTTGAAAGGAAATATAAAATAGGGTGATAGCTGTATAACTGTTTTAGTGCCCATAGATTCTTTCAAAAACTATGTTAATAAATGTCAAGTAGTGTGACCATGCTATTTCTTAAACAGTTCTCACTCTACTAATTGAGCATCACTGTGTGATACAAAAATGGTTAAGAACTCTTAACAGGTTGTAGTTCAACCATTACTTTATTGCTAATAAGGTGTTGCATACTTTGAAACAGCAATGAAATAACGTGGAAGTAAGTTATTGATAATCAAATAAAATATTTAAAATGATGAATTACATTACCAGTAACTCATCGTATATAATGCTATGTACTGCAGTTGTCTGTGACAATATACTATACTTACTTTTCTGTGTATTAGAACACTTTAGACAAAGGAGGATCACATATTAATCATGAGGATACATTTGTACAGTTACTGTACTAATTAATGTATGATGATATTACATACTATGTAAATGTTCTCTGTTACAGAAAATACACTAAACGTGGAGGAACCCCAAGGCGTGTGCGAAACAAGCTCAAACAGTGCACCAGGACATGAGAGTCAACAGAACAAACCAATAATGAGGAAACAGGACAAACGCGTTACTAACCGGTAAGTAAGTCAACCATTGGTTCAATGGTGGAGTTGCAGAGATGAAGTTACCATACATTTTCAATAACTTGTCACTATAATGTAGATCCAGTATAGAGTTCGCATATTTTGCTAACGCTTTCTGGATCTGATTCTAGTGTCTTTAGTGTCGTATCCTGTTTGCACAGGCCATCACACATAAATAAGGGCAAGCAGCATCGCGACAGGCGGAAACTTAGGGAAAAGAGGCGAAGCACAGGAGTAGTGCATGTACCGTCGACGGAGGTTTGTCACTATTTCCAGTCCCCATAAGCTCCCAAATATCTTAACGACTCTGCAGTACTTTCACAGTGAAGTAAAAAGAGTCTTTTTTTGCATCGATGCTCGTTTGATATTCCAAGTTCCTAGTCTTTTCTATACTTTGCATGAGAGTTTTAGATATTTTCGTTTTTGTTCTTTGAATAACATGAAGTCGAAAAGTTAAGCGCAAAAGCGAGAGCGTTCGTTTTTAATCTTTTGTCTGTTATCTTTGATAATCTATATTATAACGTGTACTTTTGATATGGTAGAATGGTAACACTGTTGAATGTACAACAAGTAGAATTGCACTTAGAAGCTCTGTTGATATACATACAATGGCCCACGAAAGTATTCGAATGTCGTTTAAATCATAATAACTTTTCTAAAATTGTACGTCGTAAAATTGGTCGTTTAGTTCAATTTGGATATAGTTATTCCGATAATAAAAAGCATTCTAATATTTTGTTTCGTGTGCCACTGTATATAGAGTGAGTTTTATAAGGTGTGTTCGTTTCGCGAGTACAATGGATATTAGCGAGAGATTTTGTGTGCGAGACCCGTTGTTACTCCGCAATGTAATTTCGTTAGCGACTTAATTCTGCAGAGTACAGGAGGTAGTACAGGAGAAGATGAAGAAGAGCTTAGTGGCACTTGTCTTGAAACTAAACACAACACATATCACAATGAGTTCCTTGATCCTGAACTCATCGAAGTAAGTTCGTGCTATTATACATAATTATATATCTGCATTAAGATAATAATATATATATATATATATATATATATATAAATATACAATAAATATCTGTTTAATATATTATATATTACACGGTGGACGCGGTGTGAAACGCGGAAGCACCTGTAACAGTGCCAATGTATGTACGTGAAACTACTGCATGTTTCAGGAACGGGCAGCAAAAATGTTTACACAAAGGCGGAATAAAAGGTATAAAACACTGTGATATCAATTACAGTAGTGGAATCATAAATGAAATTAGTGCTTTAGTGACGATTTAGTAGTTACTTGTAATAAACTGCTGCTGCTTTTTAGGCATTACCGTACTTCCTACAGGTCATGTATAAATAGGTACAGTTGGTAAGTGCTACTGTACGTGACAATGTACAATTAGGCACGACCTGTACGAAGTACGGTAGAGCTAAGTAGATTCTTTTAAATACGAGCCTGCGTATTGTAAGAAAAGTACGTAAGTCCTTTGTATACCTTCTTTATATACATACAAAACGTTCTTGGAACCGGTGAAAACAATATTTCTCTTGCGATCATTATTCACGTTATCATGTCAGTAGCTTATCCCGTTTACTCGCGTTACACTCGAGCACAAACAAGCCGACAGAAACAAAATCAGGAAAGATCATCCGAAATTATATTATTAGAGATTACCGGATAGGATCGTTCACATTAAGGGTCGTGCCTAATATACTGTTATAGGCAGTCCGTATCAACATGACGACACGCCTCCACTAACATATGAAAAATGTAAATTTCATTTTAGCCATTCCGATTTCGAAGCAGACGACGAGGAATTCGATTCATTGAACCAGTCGGACAGTGTCAACCAGTCAGATCATGGTAATCATGAACCCCAGACGTCAGTGATCACTGGCAGCAGGCCTAGAGTGCTCACACCAACGGGCGATAATCCCCAAGAGGTACTATAGCACACGAATCCTTCAATAACTATTGCAGGAACACCCCAGGCAAAGAACATTTGAGTAAATAAGCGTATGACCTTGGGTGACCTTGAAAAAAATTCAGGGACCTTTGTATTCGTAACGTAAGGATTTTGATTGACTGTACTCTGGCTGGGGATAGTACTGCGCAGAGATTGTAAGTTACCGAGGATCTATAAACTGAACAGCAAAGAAACGAAAAAATTAGAATGGTAACTCTAACTAATTTTCTGTACGATACTCAATCTAGTCGATTATTTGTAATAGTGCCATTCATATCATTGTCTATTGTATCGTTTACAATAATTTGTTAACTCATTAGCCACTGGCTACCATTTCGTTCATTTCATTTACAATAGCGATTTTAATCGTGTACAAATAACTATCCTATAATAATGTAATCTAATCGTTTCACTTGAGATTGATATGGTGATTTTCTTTAACTTTCTTTTGGTAAATATTGACAGAAGAAGATTCACTGCCAATGACCCAGATCTTGACCTTGATATTCACCTTAACATGTTGTTTATTAAATTATTGAAAATCCTATTAAAAAACTAAATAAAGTGTTACTACAGTTTGCGATTGCTCGACAGCTTACGATCTCTGCACTATAAGGGTGTCTCAAGAATGTTATACGATAGGGGTGGTTCCTGAGATTATTTGAAGTCACTTTTGCCTTTGCGAAAATGTTGTTTACGGCTTTGTTACTAACTTCGGTTCAGCCAATCCAAAAATCGTAATTTTCGAGGCAGTACATTTTTGGGACAGCCTGTAGAAAGAATGAAAATATTAGATTGTTGCGTACGGAGTGGCCGATTTTGAAATGTAAACGTTGTAAAACGTTTCGATAGATGATACAGCAGACGACAGCATACATGTGACATTGATTGTCAAGGCCATCGATTTTTGTAACAACTGCTTTTTTTAATTCAGAGGTTTACAATTGAAAATCGGACACTTCGTACGCAACAGTCCACGATAATTGTCGCGTTGACCGATTCCAGTTGATCGAACGGGCCCAGGAAGAGACCAGGAGGCTACTGTCGCTCCTCGAGGACCGGGATCACAAGATCATGACGTTGGAGGCTCGCCTGTTGCAGCAACAGCACGAGATGACGATGGAGCGGGAACGATTGCTGGAAGAGAACGCGGCACTGATTCGCGCAATGGCCTCTCTGGCCAGCAATTAATTATCATTAATATTCTCTTCACGCGGGACAGCCCGGCGACGCACCGTGTCAATCCTACGGATCGATTTCATAGATGATCACGGATCAGCCGTGAATTAAGCAAACATATACCAATAGTTTCCATTAATATCGTGAATTTACTTGTTAATAAATAGCCGAGACAGGCAGATAGCGAAGCGGCTTTCAAGATTACGCGAACGCGGGAAACAGAGGGAAACAAACATGGCGGAAACGAAACACAAGGCGACGATTTACAAATCGGCAGGCGCGAGGGAATCTCTTGATTAGTTTAACGGTACAATGTAGTCCGCGCTACATGATTTCTCCTTGTATATCATGTTTTTTCGTAAAACAAGCAATAGATCTCGTCGCACGAGCAGAAAAGGGAGAGAAAGAGAGAGAGAGAGAGAGAGAGAGAGAGAGAGAGAGAGAGAGAAGTAATCATAATTTATCCGCTTCATCTATAGAGAGCTTTAGTTGAGTGAATTTTATTAACGCAGTGAAGTTAAGAAGGAGGAATAAGTATATATATATATTATATATGCAAGTATATATATATATAATATATAATATATATATAAAAATATAAATATCTAAATATATATTGTTTTGCGTCGTCGTATTGTTGGTATCTAATCATGGTCGATATGGTGGGGTTAAATATGTTTTCTCGCGATGTAACCGCGTAAAAGAACGGTAGACGAGGTGCTCCGAGTTTGTTATTATATCGTTGTTAGACCAGCGACTGGGAATCATCGTCGAATCTATGCTTGACACGACCGCAGACTTTCTAAGTACCCAGTGTTTTATACTGTGAAACTGAACTGCAGTAGCGTGGCGTGCAAACTATATCCGAATTGATATTTCTTAAAGCATTTTAAAGATGCGAACACATTGCTTGTCGCGTCCCGTGAAAACAAGTAGAGACAAGAAGTAGTAGAAGTGAATCACCTATGCGCAGGCTGTTTCAAAACATCCGGCATAACCGCAGAGATGAATTTAGTACGCTGAAATGAAAAGTAGAACTTTCCATACACGTGTGCCCGACATGATCTCGTTTCCAAATTATGGCCGTTGATGTCTTCCAGTAATTATTATGGCTCTATCGACTGCTTCCTCGAATTGTTTACGGAGTGACGCCTCGTAACCCTCTTGCACGACCTTCCGGTCAGCTATGTAAACACTATTCTGTAATTTATTTTAATCCGTTCAACACTTTAACCGCCAAACACCGACAACCCCTTAAAAATTGCATTAAATCTAAACTAAATCTGGCGCGATGAGTATATACAAATTTATTTTTAAATACAAACAAATCATTCCCCGAGATATATATATATATATATATATATATATGGGTGACATGGCAGTTGAAGTGTTGATACGTGTTCTTGGTGGTAGCAGCACTTAAGGAAATTCATTGATGCATTTTGTAACACGTTAGTGGGTATCGTACAAAAACGGCTAGAATTCGGAAACATGCAGCGAGTACATATGTGCGTACGAATTCGTCTTCTTGCTTTAGCCTATCGAAATTATTCCGGAAGCTGTGCTCGAGTGCTTTGAAACATTCTGTACATTTGCATTTTCCTAACGCGACCTGTTTAGCAACGTGTCTGCACGTTTAATGTGTTTAGAAATGCGCCTTGCGTGTGAATGCCACGAACGGCAGAAATGTACTTGCGGCCAACCGTGAAACGACGGACATACTTCAGCGCTACGTTCGAACGAAACTGTTTTGTATTGCACGTAGGTTTTGCACGTCATCGTGAATTCTTTTACTCGCGAAGATGTCCGCTTCGCCGCGTCTATCTCGTCGGTGTAAGGTTTAAGGAAAACGGCGTAAATCACGGATTCGTGCGTACAGAGGTTCTTGCAAACAGAGAGGCACAAAACAAACAATTCCGTACTGCATTTAATTAGACTGGGAACGGGGGACCGAGGATAACAAGTCGAAGCACGAATCCCCTAATCTACTAACTAATTGTATACCGTTACAACTAGAGCTCCGGGGCTTGTCCATCCTCTGGTCGCTGTGAACGAACTCCAGTCAATCGAATCTGTATCGTGTAAATTTTGTGCGCAACATTCGTACTTTGCGAGCAAACTGCGGTCACTTTGATGCTAAGACCTAGAACAGAATATGGCCCCTATTTTTGCAGTGAAAGACCAAGCGAAATATGTGGAAGCAAATGGCTCGGTACTCGACACCAAAGTTTGTACTAAACCTTGCAGTCGTGAAGAGGTTGATTGCACCACTATGATTTCTGTTTAATGTGACTATTTTTTTGTGTGAACCTAACTTTGTTTTAAAAATAAATATCGATTTAAGTTGAAATGAATTTTTCTGTAGGATAGAAAACAGAATTTTGTTTAAGCTTCTGAATTATGGAATTTTAAGTTTTATTTTTCAATAGTTTTGATGTAGAAAGGTTATTAGTATGGAATAGGTTTCGTTTTCATTGCGGCCAACCCTCTTTGGTGTCGAATACCAAGTCAAAGTCATAGGAAATTGTTTACTGGAACTTAAGGCGATCGTGGAGCTTGCGAAAGCAGTGGACGTTGTCCGGAGCTTCAGTTACAACCTATTTTACAGGCAAGCGTGTATACAGGCTGTTCCATACAAGATGGCGCGATGTGGTCGTCGAAGATGGAACGTCCTGCTTGACACGCGTGCAAAGGAGACTGGAAATGCGAGTGCATTGTGCATGTGAGCGTGCATTACCGAGAGAAAGTAACAGGTCGAATTTGTAACTTACGTACTTGATCGTATGCACAATCATATTTTTATTTGTCAAGAGAACTATGGAATAAGGGAACCATGTGCAGCAGCGGCCATCCTGGTTCCACCTAATATCGTCGATTTCAGTTTTCGAAGAAAGCGTGTCGACAGAGATTGCTCGGTCTAAGATGATTAAACCTGACTCCATCGCAAGAATTTGGGAATTTGGAAACTTTATTATATTCGAAATTCAATATTTTCTGTCTAAATAAACATGTTCTTAATAATCGGCTGCTCTCTTTTCCTGCAACCCCATAAATTCCCTTTTATATTTAACATTATAACTATTAACATTAGGTGCTAATGGAGTACCAGGCAAAGTAAAAATTTCATTCAGTTCCAAAAGTTTCAGAAAGCTTTAGAAATAAATAATTGAAGTTTTCTGTTTCAGATCAGTAGACAAATATATAATTTTTGTAATTTTAATTATTTTTACTTGAAAAAAATGACACATTTACTTACAATACCAGTAAACACGTGTGTAAATTCCCAACGCAAAAGGTTCAATGGATTCTCTGAAAAATATTGCTAAAAATCCTTTTTACTATTCTACTCTACCTTAGGGTTACATAAGCAGCAATTCTTCCAAGATATGATGAAATCAAAGATGTCGAGGAAGCATGCTACTAGTCTAGCTCCTTTAAAATACTATTTCACACTAAACCTATCTCTAAAATATTTCTTTCACAACTATTGAAATGATAAAGTTGCCTTAT
>CM052097.1:21516527-21530086 GCA_028453745.1 Agapostemon virescens | reverse complement strand
AAATAGTCTAGAATATACCAGAATATACAATTTGCATACAACCTAATTCCGAGACCAAGTACAATCAATAATTATGCTGTACGAAAATTAACCCCAATTGAAAGTGTAACGTGGTTTCCTTATGAATTCGTGTTTCTTAATGAATTTTCGTCACAGAGAATCAAATAGGCTGATATTTTATGGATTGATATTTGGATTTTGTTTTTGACCTTTTTTGATGGCGCATTTTATAGAAACTGTATTATCGGAAGAGTATCGAAATGATTGTCATATAATTGAGGGAACGTAATCGAGTCAGGAAATTGAAACAGGCTTTTGTCTAGGCAGATGCAATCTGTGGTGCGTTAGACTTTACCGGAAGTCGTGCATTTCGCGATGAACGCGTCCACTGGACGTCACAGCTTGGATACGGAGACACGCATGATCTAGCATCCGTGAAAATTACCCTTTATTTAACGCTCAATATAAGAATGATAGCTTGTTACCTCCTATTTCAAGTTTTTAAGACTAGGAAAGTGGCCAATTAATTTTTTTTTAGTCCTTGGCGCACATTATTCAATGTACAAACCTCGGAAGACTGATGTTTCTGAGCACGCTTAACTGGTTATGATACATAGATCAATCTTGATCCTTCCCCTATCATTCTGCTAATCATATTTTTTCTCCAGTTCCTTGATCTGCTTTTAATTTCATTTCACTCGATTTAAAATGCCAATCTGATTCTATACGAACACACTAATTCAATTCGATTAGTATTACAGAGTATTCTGCTATTTAAGCACTTTCGTTTCTGCGTTAATATACCCGGTGTCCCGAATTTCTTTACGATCTAAAAATTGCTACAAGGTAGAATGACTATAGAAAGTGACTGTTCTAATTTAATGTATACAGGGTGATTCAGAAATATTTGAATTCCTTTAAAGGGGTGATAGTTAAAAATATTCTAAGAAACTATTCCCTTTGCCGATTCACGATTCTTCGCGTAGTTTCCGAGTTATTCACGAAAAACGTGGACCAATCAAAGCGCAGCGGTGGCTGACGCCATAGCTGCGTGACGCCCACTCTCTGGCAAAATGGCGGCTCGCTTAAACTCGCTTTTTTCGATAATAACTCGAGAACGAAACGTCGAATAAAAAATCTGCAAAGGAAAAAGTTGCTCAAATTCACCTCAGGAATGATTATCCCTGATTATTCCGCGTTTTTAATTAATAACTCCTTAACAAACTTTCGTACGACATTATCGCAAAGGAAAAAGTTTCGTAGAATAACCCCGGGAATCTTTCCCTCTAAGGAACTCGAACATCGAGGGGCACCCTGTAGATTTATGCTGATATACAAAATTAACATTTTCTTATATTTTAATGTATGCATTTCTAATAATAGTAGAAACGTTATCTGATTCTAATTTATGCATTCACCTTCCGCATCGTAAATCTCGTTCAGCATTTTCGCGTCGAAATTTTTCCGTCGATACCAGAAGCGTTAAACATTAATATTACGTCCCATAAATTTCATCGAAGTTACATTGCTGCATAAATCAGTATCAATGGTGCATAAATCGACGCCGGCGTTACTATGCTTTTCGCAATTCGAAAAACTGAATGTAACGGTTTTTCGGGTAGCCGGACTAGACAGGTTTGCGGGCCCGACGAAGACCGGCGAGCGATTTGATCCAGATATCGTTGACAAAGTAGCACGATTGCCGCCTCTTATGCGCAATCCGTGTTCTAGACTGGTCTCGAAGGAAATCGCAACTTTGTTAGCCGGCGATCAAACGCGGCGTGGTCACGCCATAGAAGAATGCGCACGTATAAATACATATATGTGTATCTGTGTGTGTGTATACGTGGGCTTGGGTCGGTTCGTGGTGCCCAAGTCACCAAATGACGTCACAAGTTCACGTTTAACTGTCGCGATGTATTCTTGGCGACCGGCGAACGAGGTAATTACGCTTAATAGATCAGAATTGTTAAGGGAAGGGGCACGCGTGTCCCTTCGCGGGGCACTGGCCTGATTTTCAATGATTCGGTGTGCAGTGTGTCGATGAACTGCGTGCGCATCATTTTACACGCTCAAAACATCATTCTACATTGTACAGAGTTGCATTTTTGAATCTTCTCAAATTGTTAAATTGTAAATAAAATGAACTTGTACAATTACACCATTTCTTATTTTAAAATTGTTGACATTTAGAGAGGCTCAACTAAATGATTGAAAATGTAGGTTTTCATTCGATTTTCAAAAGTACAGGCTTTGTTTTGTTTTTTCAAAAATGCAGGTTTTTATTTAATTTTTAAAAATACAGGCTTCGTTTTATTTCGTTGGAAAATGTAGGCTCTTCATTTGATTTTTAAAATGTAAGATTTCGTGTGATTTCTTAAATTGCAGACTCCATTCTGTATTTTTGGAACATGCACATTTTTATTCGATTTTTGAAATTGTTAGAATTCTTCAGATCTTTAAAGGTGCAGGTTTCGTTTTGTTTTTAGGGAAATGAATTTATTATTAATGATTAATTGTGAGAGTTCGTCAGAGTTTCGAAAGTGCAGGCTTTGTTTTACGTTTTTGGGAAATGTAGGATTTTATTTGATTTTCTAAAGTACTGGCTTTGTTTTTGTTATTGAAAAATACAGTTTTTTTTCTGATTCTGAAAATGTAGAATTTTGAGCGATTTTTTAAAGCGTAGGCTTTGTTTTATTTTTTGAAAATCTAGGTTTTTATTTGATTTTAGAAAATGTAAGATTTCGCGTGATTTTTTGAAGCCTTGTTTTGTTTTTCTGGAAAGCGTAGATTTTTAAGTTGTTTTCTTGTAAGAGGGTGTTGCACTATTAGTTAGTGTCAACGTGTCGATGAGACCAACAATTTTCGGGTTGACTCAACAGCCGGGAAAACAATTCACTGGCATCAGCGAAACAAGAGCAATGAACCGCGAACAACTTGATTGTTATAATGACCCGAATGAGGCGCGACCCACATTCCACTCGATTCCGCCGTTGTACACGGAGCTAACCAAACTTCTACGTTATACTTCGGCAGCCATCGATCTTTGCACTGTAGATCGTATAGAGATTCATAATAAGTAACTGGATATAAAAATAACCGAACAGGAGGTTTATCAGTTCGAGATATAAAGACCCGATACCACTTGTTGAGGGGTGATATAACTCGTAGAACTAACCTCAAAACGGCACGGTCACCGACTACCGTGCAACTAAGTGGCAAGTTTGCCCGACGACATTATTAATACTTTCTTATATCAATACTAGAGGTTCGCGGAACCCGTTATTTCGGTTTCGAATATTTTTACTGTACGACTATTAACCCCTTGGGTACATTTGACGTCTGAGACACGTCATTCACTTTTTTCCCCTAGGAGCGGATGACGTGTCTAAGACGTCAAACAAAAAATTAAACTTTGAATTTATTTCATTTAGTTTTATTTTGTTGTTATTAATTTATTTTTGTTTTGCAATTCTAATTAGTTGAAGACACCTTAATACTACATATGTCACCAATATTTTAGAAATAAATACATTCTTAAAATGTACTGCCTTTACATACTACTCCAAGCAACCAAAAATTATTTCCGTTCCACATGCAAATATTTTCTCAAATAAATCCGTACCCAAGGGGTTAACCCTTTGCACTCGAATGACGCCTCTAAGGCGCCACTAAAAATTGCCAAACTATTATTTAAACAACTTTTACGTCGCTACGTTTAAGGATAAGAAATTGGTAGAATTTTAATGTTATAAATACGAGTAATAGTAATTCATTTCATAGGTACGAAGGGAGATAAACTATGTACAATGCAGTTATTATAAGTAAAAATATTGTTTCGATTTTAGAATGGAATAGCTTCGAGTGCAAAGGGTTAAAATCGCAACGATAAATCCAATCTATTTCCTTGGATGTACATTCTTAAAAAAAAAAAACAAGTAGCTAGGAATATATAAATAACCACGATTCTAGTTATCTTTTAAAGTAACGTAAAATGCACTTTTAGTACCCTGCAAACCTTGCGATAAGAAACCTAATAACCAAGAAAACAGTATGACAATTTTGCATAACGATAATTTGTAGGACTAACTGTAAAAACTAAGCTCGCTAATACTTTTCTATATTAACTAACTAATGGCAATTTTGTGTAATGATAATATTATTATTACTTTACATTAAAATGTTTAACGAAGTACCGATAACGCTACAAAAATTTTCGATTTAAAATGCTACGCTAAATGCTTCTTTGCGCGACAGTATTATTACTGTACTCGTTGCAGAAACTCTCAAAGCAAAAGGGGGTGGGTTCCAATAATAATGTTAACCTAAAATTGAAACGAAACTCGGTAACATTTTCCCTATGCGTCTCCCCATAAGTTCGTTCTTCGAACGTCCCGAACCGAATACAAAATAATACTAAGAACATACTTCTAGTATTCACAACACTTCGCCAGGAAAAAGACGTTAACCTAAACGCCGCGTAAACAGAGAATTACAGCGCGCGCGGCCGATCGCGAATTCCTCGAAAACCCCCCTCTTGCCGCGTGCAGTGGCAAACGTGACAAGATGTCACGTATTCACGAATCAGTCGTTGCACAACTCCATGGGGGAACTGTGTTTTATCAGCGCGAGTACACGGAGGACGAGAACACAAATTCTCTTCCTCGGATAAGTGGTTATCTGCGATGTGATTTAATGCAGAAAAGGCACAGACCGACCGCTCTCGGGGAACGGACACAGGACGTGTACGCAGAAACGCGGATGGAAACGGAGAGAAGCACGCCGAGAGACGCAGACAGAGACGCCTAGATAGAGAGACGTAGATAGAGGAACGTAGAAAGAAAGACGTAGATAGAGGGACGTAGAAAGAAATACGTAGATAGAGGAACGTAGAAAGAAAGACGTAGATAGAGGAACGTAGAAAGAAATACGTAGATAGAGGAACGTAGAAAGAAATACGTAGATAGAGGAACGTAGAAAGAGATACGTAGATAGAGGAACGTAGAAAGAAATACGTAGATAGAGGAACGTAGAAAGAAAGACGTAGTTAGAGGGACGTAGAAAGAAAGACGTAGAAAGAAATACGTAGATAGAGGGACGTAGAAAGAAATACGTAGATAGAGGAACGTAGAAAGAAATACGTAGATAGAGGAACGTAGAAAGAAATACGTAGATAGAGGGACGTAGAAAGAAATACGTAGATAGAGGAACGTAGAAAGCAATACGTAGATAGAGGGACGTAGAAAGAAATACGTAGATAGAGGAACGTAGAAAGAAATACGTAGATAGAGGAACGTAGAAAGAAATACGTACATAGAGGAACGTAGAAAGAAAGACGTAGTTAGAGGGACGTAGAAAGAAATACGTAGATAGAGGGACGTAGAAAGAAATACGTAGATAGAGGAACGTAGAAAGAAAGAAGTAGATAGAGGGACGTAGGAAGAAAGACGTAGATAGAGGGACGTAGAAAGAAAGACGTAGATAGAGGGACGTAGGAAGAAAGACGTAGAAAGGAAGACGTAGATAGAGGGACGTAGAAAGAAATACGTAGATAGAGGAACGTAGAAAGAAAGAAGTATATAGAGGGACGTAGAAGAAAGACGTAGATGGAAGAAAAACGTCCCTAGAGGGACGTAAAGGAGGACCGTAGAAGTTGGGATGTAGAAAGAAAACGTAGAGAGACATTGAAAATGAAAGAGAAAAAGAGACATTGTCAGAGAGAGGGTGAAGAGTAACATAGTTATAGAGAGGATCAAGAGAGACGTAGCCATATACATAGAGGATAAAGAGAGACGTAGTCATAGAGAGGATGAAGAGTAACATAGTCATAGAGAGGGTGAGGAGTAACATAGTCGTAGAGAGGATCAAGAGATACGTAGCCATATAGAGGATAAAGGGAGACATTACCATATAAAGGATAAAGAGAGATAGAGAGAGAAACAAATCGGGGAGAGAGAGATAGAGAGAAAGAGAGAGTAAAGAGATATAGGGGGAGAGAGAGAAAGAAACCAATTGTAGAGAGAGAGAGACTGAGAGAGAGACGAATCGTAAAGAAAGTATAAGAACAGAGAGTAAGACTAGTAGAGAGAGTATAGAAAGAAAAAATAGACATAGGGAGAAGGAGAGAGAGAAAGAGATAGAGAGAGAGAGGAAGAGAGACGAATCGTACAGAGAGTATAGAGAGAGAAAAAGACGAAAAGTAGAGAGAGTATAGAGAGAAAAGAAGGACGTAGAGAGAAGGCGAGAGAGTGAGAGAAAAATACATAGTAAAGAAAGCAGAAGAGAAAGAGAGAGAGAGAGAGAGATACGTAGCGAAGAGAGAAGGGAGAGAGAGGGAGAGAGAGAGAGAGAATTACATAGCGAAGAGAAGAGGAAGAGAGAAAGAGAGAGATAAATTATCCAGAGTGTAAAAGAGAGAGAGAGAGAGAGAGAGGGAAGGGGTGAAGGGAGAGGAACGATTAGAAAGATGGAGGAGCGTTGGAGCGCAGCCACCCGGGGGGATAAGGAATCCGTAAATTCCACCGTTCCCGGCAGATTAACACGAACCGAGTCATCGGGCACGCGTTTACGCCTAAAATCCGAGATACCGCGGCCTCTGAGTCATCGCGAGAGAGGAGATTGTACGTAGAGCCGCGTGCCTCTCGTCCGACTTCGTATTCCCGCATCGCCGCAGCCCAGACGTTTCAGAAATACCATTGCCCATACTTGTCCCGCGACGTTGGGGTATTAGGCGACCGACTAGTGGAACAGGTAACGATGCCTCTCTTTCAATGAATCAAACGCTTTCTAGAGCCCCGGGAGGAGGATCCTGGGCCAGAAAACCCGCGCTTAGACCGATCGGGACAACCTGAATCCAACCGGCTATCGCGGTCGAATCTCGCGTCGGTCTCGGATTCCTCCTTTTACGATTATTATAATTACAATTGCCGCGCTTCCTGAAGAAATATGCGGATGCGTGGTTCGATTCGAACCGGATATTGCCGCGAAGATCTTGCGATGCTCAACCGTTTGCGTTATATTTAGTCGACCGCTTCAGGGTTTATGCAAAATTAAATTTTTCTACAGCAATTAACCCTTTGCACTCTATTATTTAAAAGAATTTATTACATCGCTATGCTTTTGAAATTCCTAAAAATTTAACTGTTTTAAGGACGAGTGATAGTAAAATAGCAGATATGCATGAGATGAAATAAATCGTGTAGAATGAAAATATCCTGGGTCAGAAGAAATGCGTTATTCCAAGTTGAAACAACTCTGAGTGCAAAGGGTTAACACGTCGAGCGCCGGCCCCGCGATAACGCGGGTTTTCTAAGTCTCCATTTGAATTGAATCCCAGAAGCTTGAACGATTTTTGTTTCTGTTTTGTAATTGAAATATTATACTATTTTACGGAAATGTATAAGGTTCGAAATATATTTTTTAGCTACTCGTTGCGTCGGAAACGAGCAAATGAGCTTATAATTAATTAAATGGTTTAAGCGGCAATAGTTAGTTTGCCTTATTTTTTATAAATGTATAAAATCTGCTGTCTATTTATAACGAGTAGGTCAACAGCATTACAGTAAAACATTTACTCCTTGGACGATGGACGAATGGTTAAGTAGGACAAGAAACTGAATAATCGCGTGATTTTCATACCGGTCAAAAAAGACCCGGCACCGTCGTCGAAAGGTTCGAGTACGTTAAAATACTGTTGCATTAGTTTTCATTCATTTTTCATTCAAATTAATGCGATCAATCTTGATTGTACATTTCTGTTTTCTTTCTTTTTTCCATGATCCACAGTTTACACGATTATCTATTCTATGATTCGATAAAAAAAAAAGTTACGAGATCTGACAAAAGGAAAAGATTTGTTTCAAGTTATCGCAAATGATCACGCGATGTTGTTAACGCTAAACCGTCGAATAACAAAGATTAGAAGCGTCGATCTAGTCGTAGTTTATAAACAAATGTGAAATAAGAAATTCAAGTAATTTACGCTTTGTTTGTTTTCAGTTACCGACGGTTTCCATTGGCGTCCGGCCAACAAAGATGTAAATAATTACCGAAAGACGAACAAAACGCCGATAGATTGGTCACAGACGACCAAATCGACGATAACACTGTTTATTTCCCGTGCAAGATGACGTCAGTCCTGCGAAACCTGGTAGCAGTAACGACGCTCGGCAAATAAATTTGTAATGTCTGAGATCCTCGACAGGTTTCAAGAACGAATCGTCGAAACAGCTTAATTCAGACATATTTCGGTTCAAGTAACGGTAGAGATTGTCACTGTATACGAGAAGAAATAATAAAACAACAATTGGTCCAATTTAGTGGATTCGACCAGTGAAAATTCGAAAGAAGACTTGTTGAAAAATACACTGTTATCTTTTTATCTGAAGTACCGAGTCGTGAACCTCGTAATCGATCTTTTGTAATAATTTCCTAAATGACTATTTACCATTTTGATAGAATTCTTAACGAGTCGGGGCAACGTACGAAATTTTGTAACAATTTACGTTAAATTTAATGGGATTTTAGGTCAAATTAAGTCCTACAGTTTATGGCCATTTTAAAATAGGAATGGCTTCGTAAGACTGTTGGTGCAAAAATTCAAAAGATGTTTCGTAATAATTTTCTAAATAACTATTTACCATTTAGTTAAAATTCTTAACGAATTGAGGCAACGTACGAAATTTTGTAACAATTTATGTTAAATTTAATGGGATTTTACTTCTCACGGACCGTTCATATCAAAGGCTGCAATTTCCAACAAATCCTAAAAACAACGATTCAACATAAACTAAGTCACTATCGAAAGTTAGCTGCCCTAAAAATTCCTAAGACGACAGCCATTGTCATTGTCAACGGATTTCTTTGAAATTCTTCAGCAACTCATCGCGAACCGCTGCTATCAAACGCCGGATTGCCCAACAATTCCTAAAAAGAGCGACTAAATATAAACTAACTTACTATCAAACGCCAGGCGGCTAAAAAATTCCTAAAGTCGGCAACCATTGTCACTGACTATTTTTCAAATTCCTTAACAACTCCCAAAAAACAACGACTCATCGCAAATCGTTGCTATCAAACGCCAGATTGTCCAATAATTTCCGAAACCAACGACTCAATGTAATCTAACTTACTATCGAACACCAGGCGCCCTAAAAATCCCTAAAATCAGCAACCATTGTCACTGACTATTTTTCAAATTCCTCAACAACTTCCAAAAAACAACGACTCATCACTCGCCATTGCTATGGAACCTTGTATTCCTAAAAAAATGCTTGAAAACAACGACTCATCGCGAACCGCGACTATCGAACATTGGATTCCGAAGAATCCGCATTTCCGCGGTCAACAGTTTGACACGACGGTTCGACACGACTCGCGAAGAGTTTTCGACAGCCACGCGAGAAGATCGGAAGATGATCCGCGGCGCAGGGCTTAGGAAACGATAAGAAACGCGTCGAAAAAGAAACGTATGCGGGAAGAGAGCTTACCCCATGGTTCGAGATTCTCGATGGGGACTAGCCTGAGCACAAGGCACGGTGCTTCCTTCTTCATCCTCATGTTCGTGTTCGAGATTCGCTCCACGGTTCCCTCGGAAATCCTCACCGCACCATTTGACACACACAGGTGGCGAGGCCGAGTAACATTCGTAACGGCCGGGTCCCCGATCACTGTCCTCGCTCCACCACAAAACTCGATCGCGGTAGTTACGCAAACGCGAGATGAGGATGTAAGGTCCGTCGTCTGTCGTCTGCACGACCCGAACGAGTTTTCTATATAGTTATGCGCGCACGCGACACCGGTGGCCGTTAGACGACTTTCGAAATGCGATCCCCGTTGAATCGTCGTCGAATCGCGTTCGGGTGTTTACTTAGTCCGCGGGCGAAAAAGATCGGCGAGCTGCTCGGCAGAAAGATACGTGGCAAAAGCGGTGCTCGCCCTTTTGCTTGTTGGCGGGAGACTGCTGGCTAAACGGCACGAGAGAGTTTACATGAGGCTCGACTGGATGACTCATCCGGCTCGAAGCCGATTGGCTGGCCCCTCCGGTGACGTACAACAGCCGCGAGACGAAGACACACGAACGCAGTCGAGCAACGCCGCTGGTCTTACTGTGTGTGTGTGTGTATTTACAACACGCTCCCCATCGGTCTGTCCTTGTTCACCTCGCGGTCGACGCGACGGTGCGTCTCGCTCTAGCGTGTCGCTCTAACGCGTTCTTCCTAGTTTTCGCGGGGCTTCGTGCATTTCGCTCGTAGCGGCATGCAACGGCGTCCTATGACGACCTTGTCGCGCTACTTGCTCGTAAATACATAACGTAACGAGACTTAATTGCCGACGGACCGACCTTTTCCAGAATGGAAAGTTTGAGAAGACGGCTGGGGATCCTTCGGGATGCATCTCGCCGATACGCGACGGGATCCATAGAGTAAAGAATTAACCGGTGATCGGTAACCAGAGGGGCATTCATAGATCGCGCGACGCTTTTTATGGAAACCGGACCTTATTCGTTGTTCCTGGTCCGGTGATGCGAGTAGAACGAATTACTTGTACGTATGATGTACTATGTACATGTACTATGTACATCGACGTATATGTTAATTAATTGTACCTATGAGTTTGATGTATAAATTCATTTTATATATATATGTATATGTGTTTCGTGTATATATTAATTGATTGTACACATGAGTTTGGCACATATGTGAATTTAACCTGTACTTTTACGTATTGTGTGTATTATTTGATGCGTTCTATAGGATGTATAATGTATATATGTATGGAATGTATGTAATGTGTGTAATTATGTATGTATCTAATGTATATAATGTATGTATATATGTATGTAATGTATGTATATATGTATGTATGTTTGTATGTATGTAATATATGTGTGCATGGATGAAATGTGTACAGATGATTAATGTATATAATTGATTATGTATTTCTACGTGTTTGATCGTTGCTGGAGGTTTATTGTAGCGTTATTAACGATTCAGGGAGAATGGCGTTTCGTACGAACGGGAAGCGTAAATCATGTGAAAGATGGCCGCCGTTCTGACAGATCAAAGGTAACCCAGTACGAAGTGAAATTTTTTTTAATAACACAAAGACATGATCTGTCTGAAAAATGGCGGTTATCGCGAACGATACGGTATCGGAACACAATCGAACTGGTAGCACAAGCGCGATCCCATTGATCAAATGAAAACGTGCGGTAATAACCGCATGATGACCGTTAAATCTGGTTTCTTGCAACTTCGACTGGAACAATCCGTTCCCGATATTATTAGTCCGACCAACATGCTCGTACTCCAGTTAAATAAATTATCACCGTAATTAACATGTTTAACCCGGCCAACTGAGAATATTCCACTCCCGAAGGAACCAACGAACTGTGTCGTACAGTTAAGAAACGATCGAGCCGTAATTTGAATTGAATCGAGTATGTGTGTGTGTGTGTGTTTGTATATATCTGTGTCTGAATTATTAGATACAATGGGGCTCGTTAGGGTTGGGTTGCAATGATTCATCGATTGGATATTTTTCCCATCCTGTGAGAAAACATTTCGTTGTTTCTCTTCAAATTGAAAACGATTTTTATTTGGTTTAAAATTGATTATTCACCTGTTTTCTATTTGTTCAGGAATTTGTTAATTATTTTACCATAATTAAGGTATATTCCGTTATCTCTCAGCACTGTACGATTTTTACGCAATTATGACAAAAATTAGGTGCAATTAGAAATAGTAAAATATTTATACTGTTTTCAACTTAATAAATATATATTAAGGAAGGAAATAAATTTTGTCGGAGTTTCTTGCAAGTCGATTAGAAATATTAATTAATAAAATATACGCTGCATAGAAATAATTAACAAATCTACATTTTGATGGATAAAATATGACTTATAGTTAAGTTATCGTCGATTGATTATAGGAATTGTGAATTAATTTGTGGACATAATATTAGGTGGACAAATTTGTGGCTCTTGTAGTTAATCGATGCTAACTATATCTTGAGTTTGAATTCTCAAACATTGTATAAATTTCTTGCAACATGGCGGAAACGTGTAGACAATGATGGCGGTCGTTTTAGAGGCTACAATATATGTTTCAGTTGCTTGCTAATAATTGGACTGAGGATCTTTGTGTATAAAATTCTGTCTAGTTAACAGCAGGTTCGTTTCTTCAATTAATATTATTGAGATTGTTAAGTTGTGCCTAATTATTCTAAATTATTTTTTATAGTTCTTATTTATATTCTTATAATTATAGAATAATTCTAAAAATTTAAGAAAACGAGGAATGGCTAAAAATTTCCTCAGATACGTCCTCGTTATATTTTTTCAAGAAGTATGAAACAGTAATTTGCTGCGTGAACCTATTGTTAATTAATTCACGAATACGGGGCGCCTACGAATCGATCCGTCCACCGAATACAATAAGAAACGGTCTACCACGATCTCCGGAACGAAAATTCTCGACCTTTCTCGTATCAGCTCGAAGATAACGGACGATTATCAAGGCACTCGATAAAAAATCGAATCGCTGGGTGCGATCTGGAACGATTGTTCGCCTACGCTCGCCGAGAAGAAACGCAGTTTCAGCGGACAAACTCGCTCGCGCGAGAGAGATTGAAAAGGAAAGAAGAAGGTAAAAAGAAAAGGGAATAGAGAAGGAATAGTCCAATAGCATCGGCCCTCGGGCAGAACAAAAGATCAAAGGTGGTCCTCTGCTGGGAGCGAAAATAAATCGAGGCATTATGCGTCTCCCGCACGCAATGATTCACGGGCCTG
Source organism: Agapostemon virescens (assembly GCA_028453745.1). Lineage (NCBI taxonomy): Eukaryota > Metazoa > Arthropoda > Insecta > Hymenoptera > Halictidae > Agapostemon > Agapostemon virescens. The sequence goes on along the minus strand of CM052097.1, from coordinate 21,517,293 downwards.
CATCAGGACGCGCGCGGATAAATCGCCGCGGGGCGTTACGCAATTTGCCAACAAATTCTAATTTTACGACTTATTTCTCACGCGGGACACAATTACGCGCGATCTGAGGCCTCCTCGATTTACGGCGACCGATTGCCACGGGGCCACTGGCCTGGCTCCGGGGCAACACGGAGCTCGGACGCGGCGTTCGATAAGCAGTCATTCTTGGGGCTTCGATCGCAGAAAGTATCTGAAAGTCGTGGCTAAATAAATGAATGCTTTGGATTGTCCACAAAATTCGTGCCGATTTATTTCTTATTTTTAATAAATGTATAACAAAACTTAAATACGTTGCGTTTGGATCTTCTGTCAAAATCGGCACGAACTTTCTGGACAACCCGATACGCTTCATAAAAATTATTACGGGTGTACGGGGTCATTTCCTAAGTCGATAACGCTGCCATTTGTACGGGACACTTTTCCTACGTGTTAAAAGAGCAAGGATGCAATATTTGGGCAGAATGTTTGATAAGCAATCATTTTTGGGGCTTCGATCGCAGAAAGTATCTGAAAGTCGTGGCTAAAAAGATGAATGCTTTGGATTGTCCACAAAATTCGTGCCGATTTATTGCTTATTTTTCATAAATGTATAACTAAACTTAAATGCGTTGCGTTTGGATCTTCTGTCAAAATCAGCACGAACTTTCTGGACAACCCGATACGCTTCATAAAAATTATTACGGGTGTACGGGGTCATTTCCTAAGTCGATAACGCTGCCATTTGTAC
>CM052097.1:21488949-21499012 GCA_028453745.1 Agapostemon virescens | reverse complement strand
CCTTCCTCTTTAAGAAAAGCTCCCACAATTTAGGTTAGCATAACAGGGAAATCCAGGGGGCTTCGTTTTATCAACCCCAATTTTTCCCATTTTCACCATTGATCGCCCCGAGATTTCAAAGTCGCGCCACGGCTGCAATTCGATTCCGATCGACTTAAAAATTGGTATATACTCTGATCGCGCGTCTAGAAACGTGTAGCCAAAATTATAAAAGAATCGGAGACCTAATGATTTTTCGCGATTTTAAGAAGGGGTATACCTTCAATATTTAGCGATTTTGTGGCAATACTTGGCAAATCTTTGAAGTCGTGCCCCGGCCAAACTATTAGAGCTATCGACATGAATCAAACGCGAAAATCTTCCTCAAACCTACCTCTTTAAGAAGAGCTCTCAAAATCTAGGCTAGCATATCAGGGGACTTCAGGAAGCTACTTCAAGACTTCAGGAAAATGGGAAAAATGGGGTTGCTAAAAGGTAGTTTCCTGAAGTCCCCTGAAATGCTAGCCTAGATGTTGAGTCGAGGGGCACACTTCGAAAATTAAACCTCATTTTTCAAAGTATACACGAATCTTGAGAAGAAGCTGAGACTTCAGAAAATAAACAATCGTCTTTAACGAAGATTGAAACTTCTGAAAAGATTGAACCTTCAAAGAAGATCGAGGCTTCAAAGAAATTTCTTTGAAGCAAGCAGTACAGTGCTGAGTTGAAGTTGCTATGATCTAGAGCTTGGAACAATGCAGTGGAACAATTAAATCCAGCTCTGTGAGATGACGAAGGTCGTATCATGGTCATATATTTGTAAATTGCGTTTCGAATGGATTTGAAAAAATATTTTTGCACAGTCTGTCCGGTGCAGTTTCCTGCACAATCTGGTTTTAAGTCTGGTATAAAAATCGCAACGTTAATGTTTAAACTAACCGAGATGAAAAATGTTCGACGCAAAAGATTTATCTGTAATCTGCACCCGAGTATAATGAAACCTGCATATGCATTTTGCGGGTCATTCTGACCCGTATTTGGTATCCGTGTCACTGCAGGAGCATCCGGTGTCCCAGAGTTAATGGTGATTAATGGTTACCCCTATAAATTAATTTTCCATTCTTCCCCGACGAATATTTCGATCAGCATAAATCACGTTGCCTCTGCTTACATGCATTCTTTCCAAACGACATTTCAACGCACAACGACAATGCTTCCGAAAGCTTCGATAAAATGTTAATAACAATATAGAAATCCCGAAAGATCTTTTACCGATCGATAATACATTCAATGAACATTGCAAGGGATGCAATCATTATAGAACTGTTGAAAACCTAACCTTTTTCAACTTTTCAAGCAATAAATAGCTCCCATACTTCAAATACAATTTCAATTAAATTACAATAATTTTCAACCTGAATCCAAATTTTTATACACTTTCTTAGATATCCACTAATCTTAGATTAATCGCGCAAAATCTGCTGGTGGTCAAAGGGTTAATAATCTGTCGAACCTCTGTAAGTCTAACAATGTTTCGGAGCCTATTTTCCATCGTCTGTTGCAATAAATTTGTTAAATAATTCTTCATAGATGCGTCTTTGCAGTCTCGACAGTCGTCTGTTGGAAACGGTAGAAGCCGCCATTTTGTCTGGTCCCGTGAGCCTAGCGTTGAAGCTATCACATACAGAATTGTATTGTCGAAAATTCACAGAGAGAGAGAGAGACTAACGGCGAACATGCGAACGCGGAAAACTATTTGATCAGACGCGATATTCGCGATTCGAACAAAGAGGGGAATAAAAGACAACGCAGTCCATTGTTCCACGGTCGTCGCTTTATCGTTTCTCTCGAGTTACACGCATTAACCTCCAATACATGAAAGCTCGAGCACCCATCCGCATTATTTTCACGAAAAGAGCCGGGCTCCATTGTTCGGCAAACAAACGATCAAATATTCACCGATAATGTAACTTTGTAATCGTTTGCTGCTTCGTTGCTCCGCCATTCAGCATCTTGGGATTAACGACGGTACACGGTGCATTCGAATTAATTATTTCGAGAGTGATCGACCCACTATTCCGCGTGATACAACAGAAAACGACAATGCAACTGCAGCCTACCTTCTTATTCAAAAATATTTAATTACACGAGATTCGAATTAAATAGTACAGATATTAAATACCGAAATATTAAATAGTGTAAATATTCAATCACCACGAATTAGTCCAAAAATAATACCCCAAAGCAACTAGCTAACAACCGAACAGAATGCAATAGAAGAAACTATCCAAAATGGAGGACGAAATATTGAAACGTGTTGGCTGCCATTTTAGTTTTTGGTTGACCCTATGTTTCACCTTGAAAATAATTTTATTGGTCGCAGTAGCACGCACCGAATTTTATTGGAAATTTAAAGACTTAGAAAATTTGAAGAATTATTATTTTCTTTTAATCTAGAACCTAGAATAATCGAGGAAAACGTAATTCCATATCAAACAAGACGAAGCAGCCGTAAACTAGCGTTCCGAGACACGCGCAAACGCGAAATTAACAGTTGTTATCAATTATTCGGTGTTCGGGTATCGCAGAACAAAACGGCCGAGTGTTTAGCCGAGAGAGTTTCCTCTCCAACCAACTCCAACACTCGAAAACTACTGCGAACACGAACGTACACCGACCAACAGAAACACAAACATCGTTGCAGCAGAGCATCGCATACGCTCCGGAGAGAGGTGGAACAGAACCAACCAGTACACAGTCGACACGCATTCGCAAACAATTAAACAATCAGGAACTAACCACTTCAAACACATCAAGACTTTATTTATTCACCGACTAGGTCGGGACCATTTAATTACAAGAAGCGGGCAGCCGTGAGACACTTTAATTATACATTCTCATTCCGTGGCTGAAAAAGAAGTCGCCGACTGGATTTTGGTTTAATTTGTTTCTGTCGTTGCTCCGCTATTTTTCGTTTCTTTTATTGCAATTTGTCCTGTTGTTATCTGGTTGCTTCAACGTCTGCATTGCGTAATCGAGTTCTGCGTTATTTTTGGGGCGATGTGCGATGGTTGCATATTTAAACTATTTAATATTTACAGTATTTCATATTTACAGTATGCAATATTTTCAGTACTTCATATTTACACTATTTAATATTTTCAGTACTTCACATTTACAGTTTTTAATATTTATAATATTTAATATTTACAGTATTTAATATTTGTACTATTTAATATTTAATACTATCCTACTCAATATATTAATTATTTCATGTTTAAACTTTTCAATATTTAAAGTAGTAAATATCTATGCTATTTTACATTTAAAGTATTTAATATGTACACTATTTCATATTTGACTATTTAATTTATGATCTATTTAATATTCAAAGCTAATAATATTGAAAGTATTTAATATTCAAACTATTGAATATCTAATCTATTTATTATTTACACGATTCAGTATTTAAACTACATAATATATAAACTATTTAATATTCAAGCTAAATAATGTTCAAGCAAAGTAATATGTAAGCTAAATGATATTTATACTACTTAGTATATAAACTATTTAATATTGAAGCTAAATAATGTTCAAGCAAAGTAATATTGAAGCTACATGATTATTTAGACTACTTAGTATATGAACTATTTAATATTCAAGCTAAATAATGTTCAAACAAACTAATATTGAAGCTAAATGATATTAAAACTGTTTAATATTCGAACTAAACAATATTCAAGTTAATTAATACTTAAAGTATTTGAATAATTAATATTCAAACTATTCAATACCTAACCTATTTAAAATATACACTCTTCACTATATCAACTGTTTAATATATGAACTATTAATATTCAAGCTAAAAAATGTTTTAACTAATGAATATCTACAAACAATTAAATATTAAGAATACTACTTAACAAACATACAACTTCATCAATTTTCTCTCATAGAAAGAAATTTTTCTACATTTTCATATTATTAACAGATTCCATAATTTAACATAAATTCAAATTTAAATTGTTGTTTAAAATTAAGTAATTTTTTCGGCGTTCAACAGAACGAATTAATAAAATTTCAAATCGTTGAGTGTTTCGAGAATGAGCGATGTTGAAAATTCACGTAAAAAGGGGATAGTTAATGAACATAACTTGGCAGAAAACAGTTGCAAGCTGTAACAAATTTTCAGCGGATCGGGAAAGCGTTTCAGTAATTTTTGTCGCGCAACATACGTTTGTAAAAGAATTTCTCGCGTTCGTTCTTTGCATTGATCGAATCGAAATGGAGAAAAACAGAAAAATCGACGGCGTGGAAATTATCCAGGGAATTACTCGGGCTCGGCAGTCGAATAAATAACGCGAACGGGAACAATTTTGCGCGGTGCTCGCGAAATTTCGAGCAGCTCGCTCAATTAAGGCGGAACCACGCGGCGATCATCGTAAAAAAGAAGACATTGCCGGCGAGAGAATCGTTAACAGCGACACGGGGATCCAACGATCCAACGATCCAGAGGATCCTCTTTGCTACACGAAGCCCTGATGCCTCGTAAAACATGACCCTGCTGCGGGAAAATGCTGGATACTATGGTCGTCGTGGTTATTGTTCTCTTATAAACCGTACTTGATGTTCCGTGATGGTTTTCTAAACGATTCTTCTGCACCCGTTCACGAAAACTGAAGTTAAGATCATTTTTCTTCTTGTTGCCGAGGCAATGGAGTTGTTTTATCATTTTTAAGAAACAACTTCTACAATGGCTCCGTACGGAGCGCCTGTTCTTATGGGATCATAAAGTGGATTCTAAATGCGAAGGAATATGTGAAATTGAATATTGTATAATTTATTATGTTCGTATTTAGTTTGTGTGGATTTTATGTATTTATGAGGAAAAATTAGTTGATCGAATGTAGACAGGAAAAATATTTAAGAATTTTATGTGTATGATATCAAACTTGTGCCTTCAAACATGTACCTTCAAAGTAGCTTCAAACATGTGCCTTCAAACATGTACCTTTAAACGTGTACCTTTAAACGTGTACCTTCAAATTTGTGGCTTCGAATGTGTGCCTTAAAACATGTACTTTCAAACATGCATCTTTAAACATGTACTTTCAAACATGCATCTTTAAACATGCATCTTTAAACATGAGTCTTCAAATATGTACCTTCAAACATATACCTTCAAACATGTACCTAAAACATATACCTTCAAATTTGTGGCTTCAAATGTGTGCCTTAAAACGTGTGCCTTAAAACATGTACCTTCAAACATGCATCTTTAAACATGCATCTTTAAACATGGATCTTCAAACATGTACCTTCAAACATATACCTTCAAACATGCACCTCAAACATATACCTTCAAATTTGTGGCTTCAAATGTGTGCCTTAAAACATGTACTTTCAAACATGCATCTTTTAACATGCACCTTTAAACATGGGTCTTCAAATATGTACCTTCAAACATATATCTTCAAACATGTACCTCAAACATATACCTTCAAATTTGTGGCTTCAAATGTATGCCTTAAAACGTGTGCCTTAAAACATGTACCTTCAAACATGCATCTTTAAACATGCATCTTTAAACATGCATCTTTAAACATGGATCTTCAAACATGTATCTTCAAACATATACCTTCAAACATGCACCTCAAACATATACCTTCAAATTTGTGGCTTCAAATGTATGCCTTCAAACATGTACTTTCAAATATGTACTTTCAAACATGTACCTTCAAACATGCATCGTCAAACATGTATTCTAGCCCAAGATATGTCCTGTAACTAGTATCTATCCAACACGTTTATTTAGAGATATATCTCTACCGATATTGAGACATCATTATTGAAAAATGTATCTATTCAAACTTATATTCAAACATGTGTGTATTCTAACATATCCCCCAACATATCTTCAAACTTGTGTCTAATTCACTAAGTGTATACTCATATAAGTATCTATTCAAATATGTGTCTATTTAAACATGTGTCTATTGTAACATGTGTCTATTGTAACATGTATCTATAGGAATATGTGTCTATTTAAACATGTGTCTATTGTAACACGTGTCTATAGGAACATGTGTCTATAGGAATATGTGTCTATTTAAACATGTGTCTATTGTAACATGTGTCTACAGGAATATGTGTCTATTGAAACATGTGTCTATGGGAACTCATGACTATTGGGACACACGACTATTGGGACACATGACTATTGGAACACGTATCTATTCAAAAAATTGTGTGAATGAAAAAATTCGAGTGAATGAAAAATATTTTTATATAAATAGAAAATGATTTCAAGTGGAATGAAAAATATTTTTAAATAAATAGAAAATGATTTCAAGTGAAATGAAAATATTTTCGTTGCAATAAGAGTGTTTCAAGTGAAGGAGGAGTATTTCAAATAAATAAAAACGTATTTCAAGTGAACAAAAAATTATTTCGAGTGAATAAAAAATTATTTCACGTAAATAAATATTTGATTACTCTGGAACATTAAATACCTCTGTATTCGATTACAACGAACGTAATATTCGACGAAATCCAACGAGAAATTCTTCCATTTCGAAGATGATCGAACTACCGGTGCTGCCAATTGCAATTTCTGCGGTTTAATGACGCTTGCATCATGGGACAGGCGAGTGCCAGCGACAATTTTTCAATTTCCTCGAACGATTTTTCGTGAAGGAACCTCGTGGCTCGATCAGGGGAATTAGATGTGTGCCGGGAAAAGATGCTGCATTTCCGGATTCGAGGTGGTGCGAGAATATTTCTGGAATCCGTTTTCGACGGATTTTCTGTTGGACGCGTCGCGTTATGCTGGTCCAATGAAATTGATTAACACCGAGTGAAATTGATTATCAGCGAATAAACTCGAATATAATGGAATAAAATCGATATTGTTGAATGAAACTGAATAAAATCGCATAACAACCAGTATAATCAAATAACAACAACTATATTCGAACAATATTGAGTATAATCGAATGAAGTCAGACAAAATCGAATATCATTGACTATAATTAAAGAACATCGAGTTAAACCGAATAAAATCGAAATAAACTTTGAATAGGATCGAACATAACCGTATATATTCGGATATAATCGAATCTATTCGAATAGAATCGTACCTACTCGAATAAAAATTGAATAACCTCGAGTATAATCAAATGGAAATGAATAAAATTGAATAGAATCGATTGGAATTGAATAAGATTGGATAGAATCGAATAGAATTGAATAAAATTGAATAGAATCGACTAATATAGAATATAATAGAATACAATCGAATGAAATCGAATAAAATCGAATAAAATCGAATAAAATCGAATAAAATCGAATAAAATCGAATAGAATCGAATAAAATCGAATAAAATCGAATAAAATCGAATAAGATCGAATAAAATCGAATAAAGTCGAATAAAATCTAATAGAATCGAATAAAGTCGAATAAAATCGAATAAAATCGAATAAAATCGAATAAAATCGAATAAGATCGAATAAAATCGAATAAAATCTAATAGAATCGAATAAAATCGAATAAAATCGAATGAAATAGAATAAAATCGAATAGAATCGAATAAAATCGAATAAAATCGAATAAAATCGAATAAGATCGAATAAAATCGAATAAAATCTAATAGAATCGAATAAAATCGAATAAAATCGAATAAAATCGAATAAAATCGAATAAAATCGAATAAAGTCGAATAAAATCTAATAGAATCGAATAAAGTCGAATAAAATCGAATAAAATCGAATAAAATCGAATAAAATCTAATAAAATCTAATAAAATCGAATAAAATCGAATGAAATAGAATGCAGTCGAATATAATCGTATCAAACCGAATAAAATCGAATAGGATCGAATAAAATCGAATAGAATCGAATGGAATGGAATGCAGTCGAATATAATCGTATAGAAGCGAGTAGAATCGACTAGAATCGAATGGCGTCGAACAGAGTCGAACTGTATTCTGAAGAACACAGAGTCGCATCTTAGGGTTGCGTGGATGGCGCTGAGAAACGTAACGTTCAACGAACCGCAGGATTTTCCACTCGTTCGAGCATGAACTGCACCCAAGGTGAATGCGGCTGGAGAGAATATGTGCGCCAGGCATAGATTTTGCGGGGAGCGAGAGAAGTAGGATCGTCTTGGACTCGATTTAGGTCATAAATAGAAGCCGAGTGGACCTATTACTGGGTTACGTTCCGGTTGAACCGAATCCAGCTCTCGGTTCTGATAGAGACCGAAATTAGACTGAAAGTTTGGGTGACATTTCGAGGCGGTTTGAACTTGGCTCCGATCATAAATAGGTCCGATCTGCGAGGATCGACGCGATTCTAATGACAGCTCGGAAGAGATTAATCCTGGATACATCCTGGATATATCCTGGTCGAATCTTGGAGAAATCCTCGAGCTTCTGGCCAACCATTTGCACTCCAAGCAATTTTAATTCCTAATTTGGTTCTAGAATAATTCCACGTGGTTCATTCCCTTTCGTGCAAATGAAATTTGTTATTGTTGATCGTACGTGTAATAATTTTTATTTACTTCTTAGATACAAATATTGAAATGTAAAAATTCTTTCTAATAATAATCTGACAATTTTTAGTGTCCCATCAGAGGAGCCATTCGAGTGCTAAGGGTTAAACAATCGAAATTAAAGCTTTTTTGCATTATTCATTCGACGTTAACCTGTTAAACGAAAAGGGGAAACGTTAAGCAACAGCAATTTTTGTCAGAAATTGTCTTTATACCGTACAGTACTTTCTAAACGATAATACCTTACGTACTGTATATACTTTAATTGTATAATAAAGTGTCGTTTAGAAGTGATGGTACAGTGGATTCCGCGTGACCCGTGTTTAATGTCTAGAAACGTGAAAAAAGGGAATTGTGACCGTAACTTTACGTGGCTGATGCGCTCTGGCTAATTGGTGGGTGCTGACTGACGCGGAGACAACGGTCTCGACTTTACACCTGCGTTTGTGTCCTTCCGTCGTTGGAAAAACAGCCCATTTAACCTAAACACTTAAAGCCGGAGACGCTATGTTTTCCTTGCATTCCAATTTTCTTTAGCTATCTTTATTTTCTCTATCGTGTTTATAATATATCAAGTTATGGAAAAAGAATATGTTTCCATTTGAAATTAAAAATTAATGAGTTCTGTTAATTTCAGTTCGAAATTCTCCCTCGCTCCCCTCCATCTGAGTCACGAGAAAAGAACTACACCGTATGATTGTCCTATTAGTACTCAACAAATTTTGTAAAAGAAATTTTTTCGTAACTTCAGCGCGTCGCGAGATATTTCAATTTTTGTAGATGAAAGCACCATTAAAAATTGGTGCTGTAATTTTAGAAATAATTTTTACGTCACTGTGCTTGTATATAAAAATTTATAAAAATTTCTGTATTGAGAGGATGGGTACTAGTAAAAAGCTGCATATGCAAAAGGGGAGATATATCGCGTAGAATGAGAATATTCAAGGTGAAAAGAACAGAAGAAATATTTCCTGGAGTTGCAATGGCTTCGAGTGTAGGGGGATTAACAATAATTGCGTTTATTTGTTATCTTAAGAAGCATGGTGTACATTCGCTGACCGAGTAAGTATATCGCCAGCGTAACATTCTTGCCGGCTAACTGGAATTCGAGTTATACTCGCGGGTAATTAACTATACTATGTTTGGACTCTCCAGAGCGACGTTCTAAGTAGATTCGTGCGGACATAGTCAGACCACTTCTACATAGTTCGTAGATATTAACTGACGTAGTTGCAGTTACTTATTACTGCCCTTCATATTGAATATTAGCTACACCGCTACATGATAAATGAAACTGTTAAACGCGGGTTCAGACACCGAGGCTGATTAAACAATTCGATTGTCGTACTGTAAATTATTTGTTCACTTAGTTCGTGCAACCACTCCTTCAAGATATATTATAATTATCTACTGTAGGGTCTTCCAAACATTCGTGAATGCTATGCTTGTAACACATGAATAATTTGTGTATAATCGAATAACGTCGAGTATGATCGAATAAAATCGAGATGATTGAATAACATCGA